>KN484092.1:19937-50236 GCA_000787095.1 Periophthalmodon schlosseri
ATAGTGCCATTGGTCTTTGGATTCATGCAGGCGAAAGTGAAAGTATAGAATAAACATGCAGCAGATGTCTCCAATGGCTCCAACTTCCATTTCTGGGTGGTGGCATTGATTTTAACTCACCATCGTGTTTTAGTTTCACTGTCTCATAAGGTAAATGTATTATTTCAATAGAAGCTGGTTTCTGCCATTGGACTGAAATGATCTCAAATGAAGATGTTAAAATGATTATATCAGCAATGATGAGCTTTATAAAACACGTCTATTATTTAACCAATTTTCACTGTGCTTATGTAACTCACTTCACATTGAGTCTGTTTCAGCAGCAGAGACCAGCTTCAGAGGGAAGGAGCTGTTTTCAAGATTGTGTCCAAATGCATTCCTTTACTTTGTCTTGTAAAGGAAAAAGCAGAATCCACTGTGCTGATATTTCACTATCTTGTTTGTGACTGGTAGGTTATTTAATGTTACTTAAGGTCATATTACTTACTCACTGTTGTTAAATGTATATCCTGTAGAACAAGCATTTGTATCAGGAGCATAACCTCATGCTTGTGCCTCTCAGGTCTCAGTCCATGCAGAGGCAGTGCTGTTTGAACACACACTGAACCCACCAGCCACACCCTCTATCAGCTGCATGGGGCGGATCATGCCACTGTCCCGGACCTGAACCAAGCCCCCAGCACCGCAGTGTGGGTCACATGCCAGAGGCAGGGAGCAGCTGTACCCCCTAGTGGTCAAACTGTATATGCCAAACGACGGAGAGAGAGAGAGGTGAGCAGTACTTGCAGCCGGGACGTCCCACTCCACACCAGCCCCTGTCTGAGGAGCAGCTACAGGGCAGAGCGACTGTGGGCGCAAACACAACACCAACACGTGAGGAGGCTGGGCCAAGACGGAGGGCATCTGACACAAATATGAGGACCTAAGACCAGACTGCAGCTGTGAGGCGTCCTGGAGATGATGTGAAGTGTATTTTCAAGCATGTGCATGTTTTTTTCACTTGCTTAAGCTGTGGTTATTACATTAATATCATATATACATTGATTATGTGATTAAACTGAAGGTCAAGTTAACATATTTAGATCAATATTGAATGTGAAGCTAAATCAAGCATGAAATCAGGTGATTGTTCTGGAGTCTGATCAGCTGCAAGCTTCCAGTAACAGAGTAATCTCCTAAAAGCTTTGCATTTCCTGAGCTCCACCTCCTTCCTGCAGACACAGTCACCGATCAGAGACAAATGGAGTACCCAAGAGTCACACAGGACCAAAAACATTATCTTTAAATGCTCAAATGTAATATGCACTGCTATGAATCAAAAACTGCAATCTTCAATATTGCACTGTATTGATACTTTACTTTGACATCACCCTAGGGTGTTTTACATGTATGTCTAATGTAGAATGTTCAGCAGTTACCATGGTGACACAATGCACACATTAGCAAACACAGCCTGATAAGTTTGTAGACTGTCTGAAAAAATACAAAATGGATTTAAACACATTTTAAGGAACCTGTGATCAATACAAGAATTCATGGTCCTGTTTGGGTGTTTGGTGTTCAAGAAAAAAGGTGAGAGTGACTAACTGAAAAACTGTTGGCTAATGCTTGCTAGCTTGTGCCTGTATTTTGATGTGTGAGACTTATTTAACAGTACAAATCAGCTCACCTGTTGGAGTTCCAACTAAGACAGCTGGTCTGGTCAGACTGTGTTAAATTAAAGCTCAGATTAAAGTCTAATTTAAGTAACCGAGCTTCAGACAGAGCAGTGCCTCTGTTGGCATTACACCCCAGGGAATGTTGAAGACATCAGCTGTAAAGTATCAATGGTTTGTTGATATCATTGCTATAGGCCTATATTGTACTCCTGATATAAAACAATACTATCCTCCACCCTGAGTGTCCTATCCAGAGAAGCACCTCAGGCCGCAGAAGGTTTAAATCCAGACTTTATTTGGCACATCGAGGGTTAACACCTCTGACATTAGGCACCAGTGAGAAGGTTTGGCAATAGTCCTTTAGGAGAGTGCATAGATTTAAAGTTAACAGTTCACACAAAAGCCCTTAATATTTGACATGCATAAACACAGAAATGTTTTTGTGTAATTTAAAATAGAAACACACGTCACATACATGCCACAATTGGCACTGCCTTTTCAATGCATTTAAATACATTGAACAATAATGAATGAAAAAATGAGACAAAAGACAGAAAACAAATGGACAGGCAAAGGTGGGTAGTTAGTCAGTTAGGCCTTAATTTACCCACATAAGGTTATTCGAAAAAAGTTTTACTTCTAATGTTATTGCAAAAGTAGTTTAAGTTAAATTACTGGCAATAGTACTCACATCAGTGTTGCATAGATAAATACTTATTGCTTAATGTGTGGAAAAAGAAAATGTGTTATCTTGTTATTTTGTTAATATGAAGTATGAAGAATGAATACAACTGACAAAACAGTACATAAGCTGTAATGTTCCTTCTTTCAACACTTCTTGAGAATAGTATTTTGAAGTCACAATACTCTACTGCACTTACTACTACTACAGGTTTTGGCTATTCTTCCAAAACAGTTTTAAACGTTTTTGTACTATAGAAGTCTTTTTTAACATCACTTCCTTAATATTAATAGAACTTGTTGTTTACTTGTCCTTGTGTATAGTAGATGTAATGATACTTTTTACCCAAATACCGTTTAGCCTGCTCCACCCACCTCTGCAAAGGACAGACACACAAATGCAACATTCAACAACATTTAGTACACACACTGAAGTTCATAGTCTCCACCAGGCAGGGGCAGGAGCCACAGTCCAACCTGCCCAAAGGGGGTTTCCCATTGGGGCAAGGCTCAGAGCAGGGGGAGAGGGGGGAGAGCAGCACAGACTCACCAGAGGGGGCGCTGTGGTTCCTCTGAGCGGCCTGGGATGGAGCGGGGGCGGTGGGGTTGGTCTGGGTCTGCTGGAGGATGTTGAGGCACTCTCCCAGGCAGCTCAGGGTGGCGGCCGACGTGGCTTTGAGCAGCAGCAGGTCGTGGTCCAGGCAGGAGAGTGGTCCTTTGGTTGGGAGGGAGTCGATGGACTGTACCAGGCTCTTCTGCTGGCCCTCTGCTTGGGACATCACCTAAACATACGAGGACAAAGTATTATTTTATTTTTTATTTTATTTTGAATTGTATTTGATTTTTATTTTTATTGTTTTGTATTATTATAATTTTTATTTTTTATTATATATTTTTTATTTTATTCATTTTATTTATTTGATAGAGACAATGCAGAGTGTTAGGGTATTGAGCAAATGTAAACATGGCTACAAAGCAAAAACAGCTACAAAACAAATTTACATCAGTCCCTAGGCAGATAACAAAACAAATATAACATACAAGAGTAAGTTAAAGGTAGCACTGAACCTCTGTCAGTCGATTTAAGACATGACGACTAAACCTAAATAATGTCTACTTGTTGGACCATAATACAGTACAACAACTTATATAAGCCAACAGTTTGTGGAAAAAAGAGTTATAGAGCAGCCCAAGCATGGAAAAGTTACTCAGTGTCACCAACACAAGCAGGCAGACAGAACCAAACACTACTGCTCTGAAGCGTTAAACACTACAGACATTGTTATCTTGTGCGTAGGAGGTGATACAACAACAAGTATCTCATCTTTCTATTCAGTCTTGACAACAGCCAACACAAATCCGTCTGACCATCTGAGAGAAAAGAGCAGTTGTAACAAGTGCACAATTTTACCAAAACAAAATAAAAGTTCCTTAAAGCTGCACTGAGTAACTTTTCTGGTGGAGGGTCTGCCATCAGCTTGTCTACTTGGAATGTTCCACAGTAAGGCATTAAACTTGCCTATCTCCGCGGAGAAAATCACCTGTTGGCCACATTACAGGTCAGGTCTGTGGAGCAATAAACACACTAGTAATTTGATAGCTGCAATTCAAATGAGTTTAATGGTAAATGGTCACATTTTTATACAGCGCTTTTCCACTTCAAAGGCACTCAAAGCACTTTACAACAAGGAACCACTCACTCATTCACACATACACAGACACTGGGGGTGAGGTGGGTTAAGTGTCTTGCCCAAGGACACAACAACAGCATACATCTGTGGGAGCTGGAATCGCACCGCCAACCTGTGGGCCAGTGGATCTGACCGCTCAACCAATGATGTTTATGTCAAGAGCGGGACTTGAACCTTCGGATCAGTGGAATCGGATCAACTGAGCTATTGTCACCCTAAAGCCATAGTGTGGAGCTTTCCAGGTAAAGCACGTGACAAGCAGGTGTAGGCCTGTCACAATAACAAATTTTGAAATTCGAAAATACAAAAAATAAGAAAAAGTTCTCCACTAGCACAAAGAAAATGTACCCACAATAAATATTGACCCCCATATATATATATATTGCACGATAAGTCGATATTGTAATTATCGTGACAGGAGGTGACATAACCTCCTCCAGAAAAGTTTCATAGTCCCCCTTTAAGACGTAACATAAGAGACTCTTGAGTGTGAGTCAGCAAAGGTAAAAAGGATACGCTTGTTGCTGCTAACAGGCTTGTTTATCAGCTTGGAAATGTTGTATTCATTAATATTGTACGAGTGCGCAGTATCCCTCTGCTTAATGACAGCTGTCTCGATGCTTTGGTGTGCACGGCCCCCTCTCCATCACTCAAAGTTGATGGATTTTGTTTATGTACAACAGAAGTATGTGTCACCAATTATTCAGCTGTTTTGTACATATTAACGCAAGTCACGTTTTGTTCCTGGGTTGTTTTAGTAGACTCTGTTTGGCATCTTGATGTTTAACACTGCCCTTCAAACAACCTGCGCTGCAATCTGTTTTATTGGACACTTTTAGCTTGTCAGTGCTCTTAGCTGTGTGATTCAGTGATGTAAGGAAGAGTAGAAAGAAAATATTATGAATGGAAGTAAACTATACAAAGAAATCCCAGTTCTTTTGGTGAATTGGCAAATTATAAAATCACAAATGCAGCAATGATTTAGTTTCTCTGCAACCCTTTAGTTCTTACACAAATCTGTAGTTTAGACCTCTACAAACATGTTCTGAAATGGGATGGGATTTTTGTATTGTTTTAGCAGTTCTATATTGACTTATCGTTCAATATATGAAATTGGGGGGTCAATATTTATCGTGTGTACGTTTTCTTGCGCTACTGGTAAATTTTTGGTAAATTTTTGGCTATATGATAAGATTTGAGCCATAAAAGGTTGAATAAATAACTTCTTTGACTCATTACAGATGCAAACTAAAGTACTAAAGTGTTTCATTCTGCTGTTTATTTATTGCAGCTCATGATTTTATTACGATATTGTAGATTTAGAATAGTTTCTGTGGTTTAAATCTGCTCTTGGGTTAATGTGTCAGTGGCATAAATTAGTTTCAATATTATCGTTTATTGTCTATATTTACTTCAGCGATATATCGAACTTCAAAACATGTTATCGTGACAGGTCTACTAATAGCATAAATAGTATGATTGGACAGTTTTTTTTTTCAGTCCTAGTTTTTAGTCACTTTAAATTCACTTAAAGTCACTTGCTCGTTCAAGCATAAAGGATCCGTTTTGTGTAATTTGGCCAGGGACGTCAAGTGTATTCAGTTAGTCGTAGTTCACTCCATTAATCCCAGCCTTGATTTCCCCCATACATTTCAGTCTATTTTTAACCGTACATGCATGTGAAATGGGACAGAAAATCACTATATCTCCAGTCAATAGTGTCTGATCTCGGGGGGGCAGAGAGCATGAAGCCAGCTACCAAAAATAGCCCCTCTCCTTCATGACTGCTTCCACTACCATCATGTGCCACTGCTGTGTATCCACTGGACACCGCACACAGGCGTTTGATGGGCTGAGGTTCACAAGCTCTGACAAGCACACAGACTCACACAAATACAGGACACACAGGGAGAGAAAGAGGAGAGGGGGGCAAAAGAGAAGGTCTATTTCAGCACAAAGAACTCCATCTAGTCCTTTTGAAAGAAATCAGGGCAGCCGTTATTATGGTGGTGGTTTGACTTCCTGTGCAGAATAGGAAATGGAGCAAATCAGAATATATTATAGACTAGGTGAAAAAGTCAGGATTCTTATAGTGGTACAAAAGTTTTAAATAGTGAGACTGGCTTTTTAGGACCAAAGAAATGAAATATGTTCTTTAAGGTTAATGCATAATTAATATCAGTAATGTGGAAAGCTGGGTTTCAGTTATAGTGGAGCTTCACAATTCTATGATGCACAAATATAGTCCACAGTCTCTACAGCTTTAGACAAATTGGACTCAAATATGTGTGACTTGATTGTGCCAATAGGGAAATGTGTCCTCTGGTCACAGGGAGAACATGTAAACTTAAAAAACAAAAACCTGGAACCTTGCTTTGAGGTGAGCCACTAAGCCACCACCGACTCAAGTCCACAGCAAGTAACATTTGAATAAAGTTTGGAATCACACTTCAAACTAGGGTTGGACGATAAGGCAAAAAATGAGTATCATGACTTTCTTGGAGCCAGATCACAAATAGCTTTTTTTTCATGATGATTCTACTTCCTTTCAGAGGTAAAATCATAACACAAAAAATAATATTAATACTGAAAAAAATGTTTCTTCTGAAAGTTCACAGTTACACTTGACTGTGATTGGTTAAATCCAGCTCTCAGTCAGAGTCTTACAGAGACTAACAAGTGAGTGGTGAAAAGATATTAGTATGCATGATATTAGTATGCATTAGGGCTGGGTAATATGGCCAAAAAATAAAAACAACATTTTTTTGGAGACAGTGGACGATTACGATTCAAACTGATTTTATTCTAAGTCAGGAGTACACTTATTTTACAATTTTGCAATTAACTGAAGTAAATGAATTAATTTCATTAATTGCCCAACTCTAGAATGCCACAAAACAAAAATTAAATTCTGTCAACTGGACAAAAGTTCTAGAGTGAAGATGGCTTCCTCAGTTCTGGTCAGATTGCTGGTGGACACTGCCTTATATCTATATGGGCGTGTTATAATATAGATGTGTTATAATTTAGCCATACAATGCTATAATGGTGCAAAAAATGTATTCTACAATTCATACAACATTAAGACAAACTGAACTTAACTACTTGACTGTCTCAAAAAATGTGTCATTTGAATTTTAAACATCTTTCAGGCAAGTCACGACTAAGCCACCGTGCCACCACCTCAACATCTGTGCCACAACAGACTCCACAGCAAGTAGCATCTGAATAATGTTTGGAAATCACACTTCAAACTGTTCTCTTCACAAAAACAAACTCAAAGCTAGTGTTAGTTTTGCTGAATGACGCAGCGTATGTCTGATATTGACTGCTAGGTTCAAATGGAGGGACCGGCACTGCTCCTAAAGTAAAGAATGACTCCACAATATGGCCGCGCTGTTCTTCTCTGGGAGCCGATCGTTTAAACAGGATATTCTTAGCAAAGCAGACAAGACACATGCCGCAGTGGTACTCAGCGTGGTGCATCCAAATGGAGAAAATAGAGTCAAGTATTCGATGAGCAAGTGTCAAAGAAAAGAGGCCTGCATGAAATATTGATGCTCCAACAGAGGCTTTGGTATAATAGAACAGGCCCAGGACACGCTATCTGAACAGTGTTTAACAAATGACATAGACACTCCAGTTTGTAATATGTTTTTCAAAATCGTCCTTGTAATTTGACAGCAGGACATGTTGTATATCTTTTTCCATTACAAATCACCTGAGTTTATCTACGCCCGTTCGCTGCATCCTCTTCTCTCACACCAACTCCATTTTAGTGCTGTAGTCAACTAAAGAAATCTTGGTCGGCTAAAGACATGCCCAGTTCAGCGATTACATGCAGTACTTACATAAGCTCTGAATTTTTTTTGGGAGTATTAGTAGACAGAAAAGGCAGATTAAACTGTCCAATCACTCCAAAAACTCCAGCTAACTCACTCCATACTCTCCTCACTTCTGTTGTCTATTGAACCTTTATAATCTTAAAACAACAAGTCGACAAATAAAAACTTGAGTTGACTAAGACACCATCGACCAGTTCATTGACTAAAGAACTATAATCACTATAACTTTCACTATAGTAATAAATCATCTGGTATATATGGGTTATTTTCTGAAGGCTTTTTGGCCTTTAGAGTTTACCAGGATGGACAGTATGCAGAGTGAAATGAGGGTGAAGAGTAAGATGAGACATTCAGGCATCACAGTACAAGTTTATAAAATGAAAAGTTGACCCTATCTAAATATATTATGCGACACCTCTTTCCATTTAAATATTTTATGTTAAATGAACGTATATTTGAAATAGATCATCTTAAAATCTAAATTATTTGCTTTGGATTAGCCTAAAATAATTAGATGGAAAAAGGTAATGTCATATTTTTAACCATTTCATTACCATTTCATTATTTTGAGTGTTGGATGTTTTGCTAGATAAAGATGGTTCGCATGTGTATAGTGGAGGAATTGTGGATATAGACAGTAGTGGAAGGTAACGAAGTACAAGTAGTAAAGTACAGTACTTAAGTAGAATTTTAGGTATCTGTACTTTACTCAAGTAGATTTTATAGTGGATACTTTTTGCTTTTACTCCACTACATTTGAGAGCAGGTATCTGTACTTTCTACTCCACTACATTTATGAACTGGACTGAAAAGTAAAAAGGACTTTTCATTTGATTTGAGGGGTTATTTTTTACCATGTTTGTGTGTGAGTTCAAGCTTTGGCTTTGAGCAAACAAAAATAAATTCACAAAATTTATGAGAAAAATTAAGAAACTGATTCGTGTTGCTCCTGTTGATCAAAATATGCATTTTTTTTTAAATCAATATCACTACATTTACTACTTTAACAACACTTGTGTGAAATACTTTTACTTTTTACTCTTAAAGTACATTTTTAAACGGGTACTTAAATACTTTTACTTAAGTAGATTTTTTCATGTCATACTTTGCATGTGTACTTTTACTTAAGTAACAAAATTGAGTACTTCCTCCACCACTGTATATAGGATTAGATTAGGATTAGACTGTGATTAAAATGAAAAGGAAAAGGAAAGTTTGCCCTGTAGTTTTATGCCGCCTTTTTAGCAATTTTAGGGTTTTTTGTAATTTGTAGTAATTTTTTTATCTTACTTGTGTTTTTTCGAAAGGTGCTATATAAATACAATTTGACTGAGATTGCCAAAAGACTTAAGCAAAACTGAGAAAGATGATTACATTCGTAGATATCCAAGATGGCTTCCTTTCATTCAGCACAGCACAAATTGCACGACAAGCAATTTCACTGTTCCCCCTTTTCCGCCAAGTCATCACACCTCCATCACTTTGAATACAAATCTGTCAGACTATTCTCTCACCAAACAATACAGTGACCCCAAACATACCTGCTACTGTAATAATAACTTTGCCGATTGCCACAGAATCTTGACTTGGATCATTTTTCACTAGACAGCCCAAACTTCAAAGTCGATATCTCACAATTAATCACTGCAAATGAACTGGGGACAGGCTATTACTGGAAGGAGAGAGAGAAAAATAATCTTCTATAGTGAGATAAGCGAGGAGCGACGAATAGCAGAGTCTATCCGTGGGATTCAGACAAATGAAACATTAGCACCGTTGCCATGGCAATGAACAACTCAAAACAAAATATATCATATCTTTTGAACGATGAAAAATCTTCAAAATGTCACCTATAAACAGGAAGTTGACACAAATGAAAAGAGATGTGGTGAAGAAGAGGAGGTAGCTAACAGGTGCACTCTGAATTAATGTTGGCCCCAGTCAAATGCTGATAGGGTGATTTTGAGTGAAAGGGGGCTTAATTAACTCGGGAGAAGAGGTTGCAGGTTGGAGAATTTAAATTTGTGTGGGAATAGTGGGGAAATCATTTAAAATGCATGAGAGCTGGTGTTATAGGTTTAAGGATTAGGGGCAGAGTGGAGGATGATGGGATATGAAGTTTTACATATGGATGAGTTTAGGGAAAAGAGGGGCCATTTATGATAATATGATATAATATCCTAGATAAAAAATGAAATGAATTGCTTACTCAGAGTAGTATCTATAAACGATGAATGCTGTCAACAGTCACAACCCGCCTCAGGTTCCAGAAGTAAATTTCCTATTCATTTTTCTCATAAAATTTCCCCAAAAAAATTAATATTAAACGTTTGAAAGCTTGCTCAGGGTTAATCAGCTACGTGGTAACTAATGACCACAAGACCTATAATTTTATTTCAGATCTGTTTCTGAAACTTTATAAACCACTAAGTTATTAAAGCATTTCGCTGAATCTTGTGTTTTAAACGGCCTTGTTGACTTTATTTTATTCTATGGGAAAAATGAATGGAAAATTTACTTCTAGAATCGGAGCAAACTTCAAAGTGGGCGGGATTGTTGAGCGCCATTGTCTGAAAGTCAATTTTGATCTAAAAATATGTACAAGTTTGCTTAGCTTTCTGGTTAAAAGTTACCAGTAACCTTGGGAATAAGCATAGCTCAGGCTAACACGAGCATTGCAGTTTATAATTGGCTGTCTCATTATTTTAAAGTAATCAATCAATCAATAACTTTATTTGTCCCTGAGGAGCAATTAAAAACTAGTCGTCAGTTCTGTGGTTAGCAATGACTGCATTCTTGAAACAGCTATTATGCTAATTTATTGATAATCGTAATTAACTGTTTCATTTCTTTTATTTATTCTCAAAACTAATGAACTCCGTCAACTCACTCAATCTAAATAAACATTTAAAATTAACAGTATGGTTATAGTACATTAAAATAGCATCATTTCAGTTATTTCATGTGATTGACAGAGCCACAGATTTCTTCTATGTTTGTAACCACCCACACCCTCTGCCTTTCCCCTGTCACCTCCTCCCCACTATGGTAATCATTATGGATATGTCCAGGAAAATGCTAACAGGGCTAAAGCTACACCAGCAGCACAGTGCAGTTGGGGAGATTTGCTGAAGTCACTGCACCAGGGTTGGACAGCACTAACCATAAGCCAACTAACCAAACGCAGGTATTTGGGCCAATTCCACCACAGATCTTAGCGTTTAAGAATGTTTTAAATAGAAAATCAATCTACTTTTCTATTTATTATCTTAATGTGTCATGTTTTTATTATTAAATCCAACTAATTATTTATCCCACCAAGGGAAAATTACAGAAAACATTATGTAAAAAAATCCCCCACTTCAAACGAAAAACCAAAACCAATCTGAAGGAAAAATGTGGTAGTAATGACATAAATGTTGTTTATGTTCTGGTTCTCAAGCCAATTATCATTCCAGAAAGCAGAATGAGCTCCACCATTTGGGTTGCCAGAACTAGAGCCAATTTGAAATAATCCCAACAACCATACTAATATACCTATGACCAAAAACATACTATAAAACAATTTAAAAAACATGAATCTCTACTTTACTTGCTCATAACAGCTCAAACTCTGACACATAAACATGTCCCTGACCTCTTTGACCTGGTGCAGGCGTCCGGGGTACTGGCTCTTGGTCCGGCGCGCTGCAGCGGGGGATTTGTGGTGAGTGATGGTGACGATGTTCCCGGGTGTCGCCGAGGAGCTCAGGTGTCGCTGCGTTGCCGGGGACGATGAGGGGGTGAGGTGAGGGAGGAGTGAGAAGCTGCGGGTACGTCCTGAGCTGGAGGGGGCCTGAGGGACACACAGAGGTAAAAGCTAAAGGTGGGCAAAACTATGGATGTCCGTCTACCTCTTGTGTTTTGAGGACAGGGATAAAAGAACCTGGGAGGAAGCAAATAAAAAGAAAAATATAAAGCATGTTTCTACACAATGGGCCATAGCAAGTAATCCCCAAGGTGTAATACAAGGACGGACACGGGCCTTTTCCTCCGGATCAGCAATCAGTACAATTTCTTATGATAAGAATGCAATAATTCAACAAAGACTTTTTGCCTCATGACTGTTGGAAGCAGTCAATTACAGTCTACTACCTCTTTCTCTCAACCAATCACCTCTCAATTAGCTATTCATATAAATCCACCAAAGATTTACAAATACATCATACTGTCCCTTCATTGTATTGCTGACTTAGTGATACAAAAACTATTAAGTCTCCTCTGTTTGAAATCAATAAAAAAAAAATATTCCTTTACAAATCCTAACAGAAAAACCTCTCAGCTCCTAAATGCCCCTAAAACCATATAGAAATTAACAAAAATTTCGACTATTATATCAAGCACTCCTTTGGTATCCTGCATTACTACACATACACAAACACAAGACAACATTTCAAACTCACTCAGCGTTAAGTGCTTCTAGACCTGACAGTTAAAGTGCACTGGATTTACTGAGAGCTGAATTACTTTGACATTGCTGGAGAGAAAGAAGCTAAACTTATTTGTTTAAGGGTAGACAACCATGTTGGAGAACTGCAAATTTTGATGTCTTTTAGGGAGTCCACAGTCCACAGATCGGTGAGCCCTGAACGGACATTATCAGGCAACAAACAGGGAAAAACAGGCCAACAACTGCATGCACTGGTGTTTTCTGTAATCGAAAACTGGCATGGAGTCTAGAGCAGAGCCATAAGGATTTGATTTGGTGGAAAGCTCAGATGTAATGTGGGTTCTCCTCTCCTCTATATTACACAGGGCTTCTCCATTACCTGCTTTTGTGGTTATTTATAATTTGTTAGTAGAAGAAAATTGATAACATCGTAACTGATGTTTTGGAGACATGCAAAATTACAATATAGAGTATATTATCTTAAAAAAATCTACAGCAGCATAAGGAGCCTATTAAAAATCAACATAAACATAATTGGAAAAAAGGTCAGATCCACTGATCCACAGGTGGCAGTGCGATTCCAGCTCCCACAGATGAATGCTGTTGTTGTGTCCTTGGGCAAGACACACCCCCTTGACCCCAGTGTCTGTACACTGGTGTGTGAATGGGTAAGTGGTTCTTTGATGTAAACTGATGATGTACAAGAATATTAAGTGATATTACTGCACTTGTATTTAGAGCTGCAACTAACAATTAAATTAAAAACCTCTCTAGAGATAATATTTACTTATTTTAAAAGGTCTTTTGTCATGAGTTTCAGGGTCAAAATAGTTCAGATAAAAAATACTGATTATAAAAAGTGTTACAAATACTGCAGTATTAGCAAGATACTGCAGTATTTGTAACTGCAGTATCTTAATGTAGATATTAATGGGCTAGGGTTATGCACAGTACAGTAATTGTATCTATAAGTAAGAATACTATACATTATAAAATATACTATGTTAAAAATGCTACTGTTACTTATAAAGACACTAGGATCCACATTGGACTTACAAAAATGTGAGTTTGTCTTCCCTAGCCCTAAACGTTGTAATGGACTGTAACCATGGACATAGCAGTAAATATATTGCTGCATACTGACATTTGATATGTATTTGATGTACACCAACAAGACACCCTCTGTAACATGACTACTGGAAGTTTTTATGTTTAGAACATAAGAATATAGGTTTAGAATATCATAAAGAAAAATAAACTGCTCTTCAGGATAAGCTAACAGAGACATACGACCAGAGTAAATGTTTTCCTCTAACTTTATTGGCCCCAGTAATGATTCATCCGTTTATAGACAAGAGCCCTGTTGTACTGTACTGTCTGAGGCCAACACCAGCCATGAGTAAGCACAAAGAAACCAGAGACAGTGAAGTTTTGTCCTTTAAAACTGGCTCAGAGCCCGACGCTTTTCAATAAAACGGATTAAAGCACAGGAAGAAGAAATGCACTTGTATAGATAGACCAACAGAACGAATATAGCAGCAGGCAGCAGTGGTGGGAGGGGCTTATCGACTATTGGAATAAGGTCAATCACACGACCTTTGGACAGCACCAGAATGGATTATACTGACAGTCAATGGACAGCTGAGATGTGTGCAGGACAAACAGTCAAAGTGGATTCAACCATTAACGCTATAGCGTCCAGTGCTATTGTCGCTGATGGATTTGACAGGCGCTTTTTTCAAATTACACAAGTACAGTTTGGGAGCAGAGTTGGAGACAGGTTTGCTGCTGCTGATGCTGCTGGTGATGCCATCAAAGCTGGTCATGTCTTCTTCACGTGCCCTGGTCAGACCTCACCACCAACAGTCCCAACCACCAGCCACCAGACTGTCCCAAAGTGGACCCACTGTGCCAAGCCACATGCTCAGCCACACACAAGCCCCAGGGACAAGTTTGACCTGCCAGGTGTTTCATGAGGAGCTGTGAGGAGATCTCCTGGATGTCCTTCAGGCTGGTCCGCCTCAGCACCACAGTCACAACTCCTGTCAGGACCCCAGATTATCCCATAACTCAAGACCCCACCCAGACAATGGAACACACTGTGCAAATGAAGCATACCTTACAAAGTGACATGTGAGAGGCGAAGGCCCGTCATCAGATGGACAGAACTGTTTCAGATCTATCCACTGAAAAAGACACTTATGTGAGCCTGTAACAAGGGCACAGAAGGCTCTAGGATAACAAAATTACTTGTGTTGATGTAAAACTGGTAAAGTTTGATTTTTGTAATCTCCAAATTTTAGCTGATATGCTATTTGGATCTATATAAAATAACATGTGACAAACATTCAATTCCATTTTTTTGTTTTTTCTTGTTATTATATACTGGTTTAAGCAATTTTGAACATTATACACAACCAATACTTAAGATTCTCAAAATTACAGTACTTTTTGAAGTGTGTAAAATTGGAACATTGAACATGGGACATTATTTAACAGATTTATTGAATAAAAAGAGTGAAAAGTCCCAGGCGGACAGTTAATATTACAGAACTAAAAGTGGAGCAGACAATACACACATTTAGTAAATGTCAATAGATAACGTGTTTGAACATGGCATTTCCAGATGTGTTAAAGATTTAATGATACAGAAGGGAATCCTCTGTTTAGTCCTTACTCTGTTATTTAAAGTCAATACTGAGAGTTCCATGGAGAGTTCTACAGTATGTCATTATCACCTTACTTGTCTCCATGGGGACAAGGAGATGACACCCGTATACGTAAGTTACAGGTCAGTCTTGTGGAGACGCGACTCCACTCTCAGAAAGAATCTATGTTTTTCAAGGTATTTTTGAGCAATAAAAACACCCAAATTGCACCATTAAATAAGTAAACCAATCAGACCCATTCCATCAAAGACAGTCAGACATTTGATAAACTATCTTACTCTTCAAGGTCCAAATATTACAAAAGTTTCAATAATCCCTAATATTATAACTCCTGCAATACCTTTGTGACTCACGAAGAGACCCAAGACCCTTATCACCACGGGAACCACAAAGTTAACTATTTCTATGTAAATGTATATAATAGAAATTACGACCGGTACATTATTGTCTACTTTACAATGCAATGCAAGGGCTCAAACATTCTAATCTAAAGTAGTGTCTTTACATTGTAAGTATTTAATTATAAACACACACTTCATTAATCTCCTTTAATTAGTCCCTCTAAGTCTTGCTGCTTGCTTTTGGCCCCGTGGTCACCTGGCTCATTGGTGCATATATCAGTGGAGCAGCGTGGGTCTCAGTCCAAGGGTCAGAGCTGTCATTTCCAACACAAACAACTCATTAAACATAATCACACAGAGCTGACGTGGAGGCTTGTATTCAGATATAAACATGTAGAGGGTCTGTTCTTCTTATAACAGCTAATAATCCATGTTATTGATAGCACAGTAACTAATGAGGCCAATAACATAATCCTCACATAGAACTGCTAATGGCGAACTGCTGTGTGACTCAGTGGAACAGTTTCAGTGCATATGCATGTGAGTTAAAGTCAAAAAGTCTATTACTACAAACATTGTAATCTTTAATCTTGACAGTACAACTGCTATTACTACTACTACTCTTTTTGTTCATGGGCTTCAGCTATGGCAACCGTCCTCTGTAGTCATAGCAATTAAGCAATTCAAATCAAAATATTAGATCTTTTGAATGGGGGAAAGGTCCTCTATGGGTCCTCACAAAGTTCTTCAAATGAGTAAGGAAATGTTTGTATGAAACCCATGAATACATAAAGTACTACTGCTACTACTATTTCTACCAAAAGTAGTACTACTACCACTGCTACTAGAAAAAGAAAAAAAAATATTTAAATGGTTTTATTAAAAAGGAGCACTACTTTTCTGGTGGATGATACATCATTTGCACCACCATCTTGTCTTCATAGAGACATACATTTAATGCCAAACCGCGGAAGATTGCAAGGCCAAACAATAACATCTCCATGGAAACAAACAGGTAGCGGGCCGTCCACTAGAAAAGTTACATAGAGCTGTGAACAATGCTGATTGTAGAAGTATGGTATAATATATTCAACTGTGTAAAGTAGAGAGTTGAAAATTTGTACTGTTGTAAATTGAATTGCTTCTACATAATACACTAAAATGTGGCCTCCCTCTCCCACACAACTTACACCACACAGCTTTCTTTAAACTCATTTTAAATAATAGACAAAAGACTGTATATTGTGTCCACACTTTCCACACTTGTGAATCTGCTCTGGCCTGTGGATTGCTTCTCTCTTTGAGCTCTGCAGTAATTGGCCCTGTCTCCAGATGTGCAGTGCTTTAAAGCAGACCTATTATCCACGCAAGTGTGACCTGCAGCCATCCATAGGAGGGGCCGACAGCTTTACAGCTCTTTGTTGTGATGACGTTTATGGCGACATCAGCTCCCATTGGGCACTGCGGTTTTCAAACGCGGAAGTCAGCGGAATTGTTTCTTTTCTTAAGTCATTTTAGATGAATGTTGAGATTTAAAATGTGCAAATTATAACATAATGTTGGACGGGTGTCAAAGATTATAACTATATAGCAGACTCAAGCACACTTCTTTATTGTGATGAAAAGACACAAGTGAGACTCCAATGAAGAAACATAATGAACCATTCAAACCCAATGGGTTTGGAGAAATAGTTATGAAAACCTGCATATATACTGCTAATTAGGTTAAGGATCATTATCTTAGTCATATAGTTGCATTTAAAGGTGAGCTATTTTCGAGTCTGTGTGGGTGGTGATGAAATTAGTTATGCATGACTTTTTTGCCTTTTCAATTAAGGAATCCACCTAGAAAATGAGCCAAAACAGCAAAGAGAGTTCAGGTTTAAAAATAAAAGAAGAGAGTGAATATGCACATAACCAAATACAGATAGGAAGTGTAACGACAAGCACATTACAAGGTAAAATCTATTTCAAGTATACTTAGATTAGAGCTGTGCAAGTTTACACATTTTAGTCATGCTTCCAAATACTCCTAATGATGACAAAAACGTGCAGAGTCAAACAGACACTAGATTATGTTCTGAACGATATGGGTGTTTGGCTTTTAATACATGAATGTTTTGCATGTTTTTATATTGTGTTGATTTTATTGGAAAGCACTGGTCACCTTGAGTGTTGTAAAGGGGTTGATTGTGAATCACAAACATTAAATAAATAACAATTTACTAAGAGGTTGAGTCACAGCACTAGTTTTTAAATACTGGTAAATATGATTTGAATTTTATGACCCAACTAATGATTTTTCTTATTATAAAGCAGACCTACTAGTTTCCTTTTGCCGTTGAGAGTTAATAAGAAGTTTGTCTCTAAGTTACAACTATGTGGTTGTGTAGAGAATGTGTGAGCGGAGCATGACTCACCAGCCCCTCCTGTCCGCCCCCGGCCCGCTCCACACTCAGGTGCTCATCAGAGCCTTTCAGCTTCCTCACCTAAAGCACAAAGAAGAAAACTATAATATCAAATACTGGAATAAAAATCATTTTAACAAATACACTACAGTATACAGTACTTAATCTTTTAATTAAAGGTGCACTATGTCACTTTTCATCCTGCTTGTCTCTATCTGAAGATGCTGTTGTTTTGCCTGGAATTTTATACAGCTAGTTTGGCATTAGACTTCTATATCCATGGAGATAAGTAATGTATTATTATTTTAATTTACTGCTCAATGTGCTTAAGTGATAGTGATTGATTGAAGTCAGATCTGTGGAGCGGTAAGCCCACTCAGAGTAATGAATGCATGTTTGTCTACAGGCAAACAAATAAGCTTCCATAACCATCAATCAGACAGTTAGTAATTCAACATAAGTTTCTCCACACAAACGCATCAGTTTATATGCATTAATAGGTGACGTTTATGGACCCAATCCTAACATAAATGAGACAGTACAACATTTGCGTGCCAGATCTCTACAAAAGTAAAATTTTGAAATAAAAAAATAGCAAACCGTGATGACATTATGGCATTATCAAATTCAAGAATGAACCCAACCTACTTGAAATTTTGCAATCTTAAAACCATTCATCACATTTCAGTATTCAAACATGTCAACAACAATGCTAGCTAAAATAACCTTATTTGTATGCGTGCTCCTGCCTCCTCAGACGTAAACATCTTCTGCTCCATTGGGGGGCTCAAGTTCGCTGTATAACTTTAAATCATTATCCCTCTCTTTCTCCTTTTAGCTCACGGCTTATAGTCACGACCCCAATACATCCCATATAGAGACAGACAGCACATGTGTAACTGGCTAATCCCCCAGGCCCAAAATCCCAAATCTTAATCCAGTCAGGATACGGGTTGTTACTATGACAGCTGTTATACCTCACAGGATTTGAATGCTATTTTGGTGTTGGTGAATAAGTACGCAGAAATATGTATTCTTTCCATACAAGAATCTCAACATTGGCAGCAATATGATGCATTATATAATTATTATGATGAAAATTTCTAGCCAATTTTCTCTGCAATAACATGATTAGCTGTGCCCTGTAATACATCAGCTATTGCAAACTGTCTTGGTTGGTTACTAACAAAAATGAATGACCTGTTTGTAGTATAACAAAGTAATAAAATCTAACTATTGGAGCAGACAGCCTGATTTTATATTATATCCACAGCAATAAATATGTTTTGTCTAAAATGTGTGTGTGTGTGTGTCTTTATATTGCTTTGCTCTCCAAATTGTGAAAAAATTGTTGTTACTATTGTCACAAAATGGCAGGGTGTCTACTTTAGTCGACATTTACATATGACTCATACCATTTTAATTGGTTTCTCTGTGATTAAACTTGGTGTTAATTGCTGTCAGAGGAGATGGGGGATTTGAGTTGATGACTTGTATTGGTGCATTTGTTTGTGTGTTGAGGACAAGGGGCTGAGGAGTAAGAAATGAGAAAAGCTCAAGTTAAAACATAAAAAGTGAATTATGGTGTTGCAGAGACCAAGACAGCCCAACATAATCAACTCAAAGTCATGGCTACATGTATGAGTCTATGACATATGTTTATGGTAAGGACTACAGATACTTTTCAACTAACTAGATTATTTCACATTTCACTAATAGCCACATTTAACATCTAAGTCCCAGTTCCAGTGGTGGAACATAACCACAGACTGTATAAAGAAGTGGATTAAGGGAGTGTGGTGTCACCCATGGCGTTCGGCTCCAGTCAAATGAAGCTTGTCCAGGCTAACAGTTATAGGGGCGAATTTGAAGGCGAGTTCTATATCTGGAATTCTGACCGCGAGTATCATAGCAACCAAAGAGCCAATCCAGAGTGAAATTAATGGAGGTAACACCCCCCCGTTCTTAGCAACGCTGTCAATCAAACCTGTTGCTAGGACTAGCAGGAGTGACCTTGGGGAAAGAATGCGCTCGATTCATCTGTTATTAATGTTCCTACCACGATTTACGGACACAATAGTGAAATAAAAAACCCAAGATCATGTAGAGAGAGGGGCGACAATTTTTCAATGTAAAGTGAATTGGAGCCAGAGTTGCTGGAGCCGGAAGCGCACCCATGATCACTGCCTATTTGGAATGCGGTGGTGCGCAGGTTAGCTACGTCCATTTATATATACAGTCTATGAACATAACCAAGTAAAAGTAGTAAAGTACTGTACTTCAGCAAACATTTTAGGTATCTATACTTTACTTAAGTAGGATTTTACAGGGGTACCGTACTTTTTACTTTTACTTCACTACATTTGAGAGCAGGTATCTGTACATTCTACTTCTTTGTACTTAACTGGACTGAAAAGTAAAGGTATTTTTTATTATTGTTTGAAAAGGCTGGGGGGTTTATTTTTTTACACATTCATAATTTGAGCAAACAAAAATATACAAATAGAAACAGCTAGAAAAAATCAATACAATTGTTTCAAATTCACCACAAATCTGTATCAAAATCAATCAATCTGAAGCTTTATAAGACCACAAAATCTGCACGAAATTCTTTGTCAATTTTTAAACAGGTACTTTATGACTTTTAAGTAGATTTTTTTCATTTGATACTTTGACTTTTACTTGAGTATTTTTTGCTGTGGTATCTGTACTTTTATTTTACAAAACTGAGTACTTCTTCCACCACTGCCCAGTTCACTCTTGGTTAAAATAGCTGGTGTTTTAGCCCAGCGCTCATCATTATCGTCTAATAGCTTTTTCTAGCTTAGTCTGACAAGAAAGGACAAAAATTTAAGTCAAACATTAAAAAGTATTACCATAGTGCCTGAGATGAACTGACTGTGTAAAGAAGAGGAGCTAAGGATACTGCATTGCGAAATCGAATTGTTCAAATTGCCTTTGGTTCCTGGCAGAGAGAGGAGTTAGCTGAATTACAAAAGTATAGTCAAAAGTTGTAATATACTTGTGAGAAGGCACATTTCACCCATACTTATTTAAATCTATTAAAAGATGAAATAGTGGCTTGTGTTGCTGTTGCCAAACCCATATTTTATTTATTCATGTAATCTGCATGGTTTCCAGTTGTACGGCTGAATGTCTCTCCAAGGCCAAGTCGCACAAATCCAATCACGGCTGGATCATTTCTGTTTAATCCTCCCTGATACTTCGCCCTGTGCTCTTTTCCAGCATAAGTCCAAATAAATCTCATCAAACATTGGCTGACACACTGCAGAGAGGGACATTTAAAATTGAACCCTAACCTTAAGAACTACATGAACTCAAGGCAGAGACAAGAATTTACAAGAGAATGTTACAGGACTAGCACCATGTAACTTTTCTGCATGTCTCCATGGATATGTTATTGCGTCACCTCTCCACAGATCTGACCAGTCATTTGGCTTGGGAGCGTCAACTGCTTGTCTCATGGAGATAGACAAGTTTTATGCTATGCTATGAAACAGTCCAAGCAAAGTAATACCATCTCCATGAAGACAAGCAGGTGGCCAGAAAAGTTACACAGTGCACCTTTAAAATGTTGGACAGTGGCAGTATGTGGTTAAAAATGTTGAGACAAAATACATGGTTAGTTTTTTTTTTTCTTCTAACCCTTTTAAGGGTCAATAGAAGACGTTTGACTCCATGTGTGACCATTTTATCTTTTGATTGTGTAATAGGAACAGAACCTTGCTAGAGATCTAGTCCCTCCAATTATAACTTCTTATAAAACTTTACATGTTTGGGTTTTGTGTATATTTTTGATGCAAACTGACGCAACTTTCTTTGTCCATTGCCTTGTTCAACACTTTTGCACAATACTATATAATATATAAAAAATACACTTCACACTAACCAGGACCGTCCCAGGACAGTGGTGGGACAACAGGGCAATGAATATGGGGGTGGATGGTACAGTTTGGGTGGTACAGTTTGGGTGGTACAGTTTGGGTGTTACCTTGGCACTGCTGTCGGAGTGGCGTCTGGCACAGGCCTGGAGCTGGCTGATCCAAAACTGTTGCTCTTTGGCGTCCGAGGCTGTGGACAGAAGCAGAACCGAGATAATGAGTTTAGATTGTTGTTCAAGCACAACACAAACACAGGAGCAGGGTTCACTGTCAGGTTAACGCACTCGTGTAACAAAAGACATTTGTTCTCTGTATATGAAGTTATTATAATAAAGGACAATTTAGAGGCAGTTTCCATGGCAATAAAGCGCAATATAGAGAAAGTTATAATGGCAATATCAGAGCACCAGAGAAGCCACTGTATTATACACTGTGAAATTACAATAAAGATTAAATGATTGTGTATGACTAAATGCAGTTTACTGTTCAATACAACACAGTGTATGCAATATTTTCTTCAAGAGTGCGCTCGCCTATGTGTTATGCGCTATGAAAAATATCATGTTACTTCCACTCTTGAAAAATATTTCCTAAATGCAGTATACAGTGGCCATGTGGGTAATACTATTGCAGTAGACATGAGGAAAGTACTATTAACAGTAATAGTACTTTCCCAACTTTTACTCTACCAATCCTACAACTTTGTTGTATCTATTAGGAAGCTTTTTGTTTTTTTTTTACAGGAGGCTAACATGAATTCTACTACTTACTACTACTATTTATACTAGTCCTACTAGTACTTTAGAACCATTTCAAAATGAGATTATTTTTATGGGAGAACCGGTAGATTATTTTTCTTTCTAATTAGTTGGCCACCGGTGAGCGCCTTAACTTCATACATATATTATGCACAGCTAGTGTTAAATGAAGCAAAGATCACCACTTGATATGAATTGAAGTCCTTTTGTTGAACCATGTGTAAGTAATGATTATGAACGCGAGTGTTTGATTGTAACAGTGTCCTAGTGGTCCATGTAAACCTCTCCATTGACAGCTCTGAGTTGAATGTAATATTAGTATTCCAGAAAAGCGTTTGGCTGCTTTGACCGCAGCACTCACACATTTTCAAACTGTGTCTGAATCAGACCAATGCTGAGTTTGCGGCTTCACTTTCAGCTTCAGGACACATGCGATCAGATTTCTGCTTTGTGTCACTGACCAGGGGCCTCATTTATAAAAGAGTGCGTCAAAATCTACTTGACAGAGAACATACGGACAAAACGCAAACAAGTTTCACATACGTGAAAAAATATTGGGATTTATAAAACCCTCTATACACACTCCCTCAAGCACTTTCCTCTTTATAGATCGCATCTGCAGCAGAAATCTGTGCACATGATCCCACCTCACGCCACACCCCCTCCACTCCTCCATTTCACCATAAAAGGACAATGCAAAGTAAGTCATGAATGAGATTTACCGAAATATGAGCCGAAACGTGAGCCGATAATGAGAATGAGTTTGACTGACACACAGGGGCAAAGAGGGAGGGCCTCAGGAGTGGACGCTGTAGCAGAGGACAGGCGCTTGGAAAGAGGGAAAACTTTGCATCTCTGAAACAACATTTTAACACACCGTCTTATCCTGTAATGTAAACAGTCTATGGTTCAGACGTGTTAGTATTTATAAAAAAAACAATGTGAAGGTGAAACATTACGCACCTCCAGGCAAACTGTAGAGCTGCCGTACGCTGTACTGATTTTCAGAGACGCAGCTCAGAAGTGAAGAGAGCAGAGAGAAACCATAAGGAGAGAGTTTGAGTTGTCCCTGCAGCGTCACTGTGTCCTTTTATGAAACAATTGCTGGATACACGTCTTTTATGAAACGATTGCTGGATACACGTCTGACCTCTCCAACAGCTGACCCACAGAGGAAGCACGCAGCCAAAAACAATCAAAGTCGTGCTGCGGTCACTCAAGGAGAGCATCCAGGGGGTTTATAAATCCCCACATTTTTTCACGTACATGAAATGTGTGTTTTGTCAGTACAAACTCTTTGAAGTAGATTTTGATGCAGTCTATTATAAATGAGGCCCCTGAACTGCACGAACCAATGCAAAAACAAGACTTCAACAAATTTTGTGTCAAGAAATGTCTGCTATACCAAAATAATTCTTCTCAAGGGAAAACATTATGAATATATCTGATGGCAATAGTCTAACAAAAACAAGTCAACATTCATCTTTGAGGCAATGTTTTATTCATAGACATCTACTCTCATTCAAAATTCAGTCTGTTGTAACATTAATCAAAAGCAAATTACTTTGGTAATGCATTGTCCTGCGGACAGAACAAAATGGCTGTCTCCATGGTAGAAGTGGGACATATAAAATAAAAGATAATATGGTTGTTTTGGAGATATGCAAATTAATATCAAGCACATGGTTTGTAATAAATAATCAAAAAAGGGGAAAAAAAGCTGATAAAATGTGTAAACTTCAAAAAAGGAATACACCTAATACACCCACTCCTACTCGGGTTATTCTATGTATAAAACCTGCTAAGACTGCAATTTAGATCTCTACAAAACATATTCTGAAATGCATGTTCATGTTTCAGTCTTCCTTCAAATATTTAGACTCTTGTTTAGAATTTTCTGCCACTAAAATTGCCAATGATACATTTCTCTCTCTAGTTCTACAGCAATACAGTTATTACAAAAGCAAGAACAATATTGCTTTGTGGCTTGATAAATATGAAAAATTGGTAAACAGTCCCAACCTCCCATGTACAATGTAATAAAAGCTGCCTTTAAAAGCTTTAGACACTGTAGAAATTGCTCTCTTTAAAAGCAACATGGCTGAATCGTGACTGTTACAAAGTTCATACACTCTCCCTGTGAATCCGACATGCTTTAAATCCTACGAGAGCCGTCTTTTAGCACATGCTGATTGGTTATCTCAGAGTACGGAGGCTTCAATTCGCACCTGTCACTCTTACTCTATCACTCCGAGAGGAAAACGCTGGCTTTTAAATCTGCAGAAGTGCTGTCTGAAACAATCTAGACACATTTGACTAAGCCACTTGACATGGAACAGCGAAGAGCCGAACGCAAAAACACCGGTCCCATGATCGGTCTGACTGAAAAGCAGACAATTTGAACATTTTCAACCATTTGTAGATATTGTCGAAGTGAAAGCAGCCGACTTATAAGAAACGCAAGCGCTAAATCAGATATATTCTCCGAGTTGTGCATAAACCCGGCTGTGAGTGGATATAATTAGTTGTTGGAAGCGGCGACAGGCAATGCTAATGTGCACCTGGTCGAGTGGTGACGCAAGCAATGCACTCTTAAGACACTTGACTCTAGAGTATATCGGAGAGGTATGTGCAAATGTGTTTAAATTTAGACCCACTTTTACTCTTATAAAGTGTCCAATTGTGCTAGACAGTCACTGTAAGTAGACTTATAATTAGATGCGTTATTCATTCACTCCTCGGCTGTTATTTGCAAATCTGCATTCACGCCTACCAACATTCACACCATAATGTACTCCGGTATAAAAAGGTGTCGAGGTGGCCGAAGTGTCTTGCCCAAGGACGCAATGACAGTATGCAAGCAGCAAAAAGTACTCACCTGAACACTTCCCAATCTCGTGTGTTTTGTTTTCTCCAGTTTGAACCACACAACCACCAACCATCTTAACATTTTTAAGCTTTATGGAGAATATATCGAAATAGTGTTGTCACAATACTAAAATTGCAAACTCGATTTCGATACTAAGGAATAGACTTGATATTTGAGTCTATGTGGTCTTATACTTGTTCTGATACAGCTCAAGATCATTCTAAAGCTTTTCAGGAAAGGTTAATTTCTGCTCAAATGAGTATCTAGTTTCGATACTAGTTTTGGTATCGATTAGTATCTGATTTTTTATATTTTTGACAACTCTAATAATGCATTTGCTGCTACCTACAACCCAGCTCTGTAGCTTTTAATACATGTAACTGCTGGGGTGGTCTCTACTATTGCTTCAAGCTTAGAAATATAATCATAATAGAATATAATGGAAGACTTCATGTAATTAAGACTGAAGAGGCTTAAGATCCAGTGTGGTATAAATGCCATGACAGAACACAGTGTCCAGGAGAAAGCTAATTAGACAGGTCTTAATTACAGACCTTATTAGTGATGATGATAATGCCTCTGTATCGATGCCACACTCTGAGCAGTTAAATGTGATTAAAGAGGAAATTATGAATGACAGTTTGTAAATGTTATAGACAGGAGACAGGAAGCAGGAAGGGCAAAAGGGCCAGACAGCAATATAACTCATCCAAACGACACAAAGCAGCCTCATCAGTGGGGATATTGGTAGAGATCCCTCAATTTGAGGGATGTTACTATTTCAAATTTTAATATTTAGAAGAAACATACCAGTTAATCAGTTATTCATGATTACTGACACCTAGGCCTGTCATAGAAATTACTATATCGACTTATCGTTCAATATATGATAGATCGAACAATACATTTTGGGGGTTAATATTTATGGTGGGTAGTTTTTAGGGTATTTTTCTGTTCTATGATAAGACTTGAGATGTAGAAGGTCAAATAAATGACCATTCACTTTCAAATCAAAGTTTCAGAAAGAACAAAGTCAAAGTAAAGTTAATGTGACATAAACAACCCAATAAAAAAGCACTTTACTTTTAAGTTTCCTTCTTGTAGAACAGATGAAATAGAAATGACTTACGTTTGTTTCTAAAAATGGTCACATCCATTTCTTTTGATTATATATTGTGAACTGAATAATCACGATTATCTAAACCAATGGTAAATGCTAAAATTTTCCTATAGTGCTTTTCCACCCTCTAGGCACATCAAGGAATCACTCACCCATTCACACATTCACACACCAGTGTACAGAGACACTGGGGGCAAGGTGGGTTAACTGTCTTGCCCAAGGACACAACAACAGCAGTCATCTGTGGAAGCTGGAATCGCACCGCCAACCTGTGGGTCAGTGGATCTGACCATTCAACCAATGATGTTTACATCGACAGCAGGATTTGAACCGCCAATCTTCGGATCAGTGGACAAACGGTCTACCAACTGCGCTACTGTCACCCAAACTAAACTCAAAAATCTATAATGTTTCTAACAGCGAGATTTCTTACCAAAAATGTGTACAGACAAATATTTGAAATGCCTTGAAAGCCACTAAATTACCACACTAATAATAAATAATGATACTGATTTAAGTCAAACTCATCTTAACTGGTCTGACTGAATCACATATTTGATTTGATTATTTATACCTTTTGTCTTTTTCCTTTCAAACTACTAAACTGCCCTTGCATTTTGAGTTAACATCATAAAAATGTACACCAGATGCGCTTATAACTACTTTCTTTAATCACCTCGGATTAGGAACACGGGATTTTACTCCACTTTTTACATAATGAAAGACATTTTATAAAGTATGACCTACCTGAAGAGAATCACTGATAAACTGACTCCAGATTTGGATGCCAGGTACATGTTTGCACTTGATGTGCAAGTTCTTAATGCATTTTACACATTGATTTATATTGTAATTATGAGTTCACACTGCACAACTAGAGTGATGCTTGCTGAAAGAGGCAGGTACATTGATATTTAGATACAAATCCTACATAATTATCTCTGTAGTTCAACACCTCTCAAGGGCTTTATGTGTGGGAGGATTTGCAATTGCCTTATCACACAAAGATGACGACAGTGAATATTGTTGTAACCATAGTAACATTAAAAACAACTAACTAATAGGTTAATTCGATAGTTTTTAGGAAAAAGCAATAAGCAGAAAATTGTGATTTTATGATTTTATGATTGTATGATTTTACCCTTGTGTGCTGTTTTTGAGATCAAAAGTCCCCTTGTAAAATATATTTGCCTGAGAATAAAGGTGGTATTGAGGTATTTTGTTGCAGCTCAGGAAACCCAACCCCACAAAAAAAAACTCTTGCCCTTTGAACTTTCTGCTCCGGATCAGGTTCGGCTTATACAGTGTTACCATAGAAACCCAGATCTGCGCTAATCTTAAACACTTCAACACAAGGGTGGCTCTGTACCCCACTGTTTTAATATAAATGATTCTCTTTTATCAATGGATGACAAAAAGCAATTGCAAAGCTTCTTATGGAGGTTAATAGGACCTTGTGTTAACACTAGACTAGGATGAATAAAAGGTTATAACCTTCCCCTAATGGGATGTTGTGATCTATTTAAAAAACTTAATTGGGCAAGTATAATAATTGTGTTTGAAATTTCTAGTTTCCTACACTCTGGCTTAAATACACTACTGTCACCTTGTTGCCAGAGCAGTAATAGTAGAGGTGCTGGTAGTAATAAGCCTAAAGCTGTTGCAAATTATTAACAATTACTTAAGTGGTATAGATCAGTTCAGTTCTGATGAAACTACTTGGATGAGTGGCAGAACGTACTCACTCTTAAAAACGTTGACATTTTCTTTTGCTATAGACCCAACCTGGACAACTGAGGGATTGCAGACAGGAGTTGGCATTGTTAACGCCTATGTTTTGCAATATTTTCCATTTTACAATCTATCCTAAGCACATTTATGATCATATTTTATGTTGTGCAATATGCATCACTCAACAGTTAAGAATTACCAAACATTTCTTGGAGCCAGGTGACGTCATGCTAGTGAAAAAGCTTGCTCTCTGCTCCTCTGGCTGCAGTTATAATGGTATCGGCTCTTGGTATTGGCAGCACATTGTATGAGTACTGGCACCTGGTATCAGACCCTTCCTAGCATCTCTAGCTTTTTCAGATAGTGAAGCACGGGTGGTCACTCAACGCGCAGTTAACCAAGTCAGAACTGAACCAAACTAAACCAGTACAGAGAAAAAATTCAAACTAAAATATTCTGACAGTATAAACTAGAACTAAACCAGAATGAATCTTGAGGTAAACAAGGCAAAACTCGGATAGGCACTAACACTCTTCCAGCAATAATGTGATGAAACATTTTTACAAGTAAGATAAGCCTGAATTATAAAGCAGGATAATCACAGTAAAACCTTTTCTAAATGTAAAATATGTTCAAAAAACATGAGCTGCAATAAATAAATGGAAGAATGAACACAAACTTTGTTCTGAAAAAGGAATCTGTTAGAAGAAAGAATTAGCATTTAGAAAGAAGAATTTTAGCACTTGGTTTATATCTATAATCAAAGAAATTACTTGTTCAACCCTCAACAGCTCAAATCTTACGGTACCACTACTACAAAAAATTGCCCACTAGAACAAAGAACATTTACACAAAATAAATATTGAGCCCCAAAACTACTGAACAATAAGTCAAAATGGTAATTATCGTGACAGCCCTACGGTAAGCAGTATTTGTTCAAAAACCTTTCTAAAATGTAAGCTTGATTCGTGACTGGCAGCGGTGTTTGACCCGAATGACACAGGAAACACCAGGGAAAGTGTCTCATTTCCACTGTAGGATGACTCAGCTGGACAGACTGTATTCCCTTTTGTCTCAGGACCAAGTTTAGACAGAAGAGCTATATGAGTCACCACAAACCCCCAGTGCAATACCCAGAAATATGGCAAAACTTCAAGGAGGTAAAACATAATTAAGAGCATTTCTGACAAGGCCATAGCAGCGTGCCAACCCTGAATATTTTACAGTATTGATGCATCTATAACAACTAAATCTGTTCTGGCAATATGACAAAAAAGTGATCACGATTCATTTTCTTGTATTGATCAATACCTTACTTTCTTTTGTACAAGTCCTTAACTGAACAGCCAATGGTAGCATTCCTAAGTACAATTATACTTATTGTTCCTGATGATGTAAGAAGTTTGGATAAGTAATAGAAAATGGATAAACAGCTAGATAACAAGTTGGAAGTCTTATACATATTCTGTTATTTTATCTGTTTTTTATGGGTTTCAATAGGCTCTGTGCACAGCAGCATGCTAGCTCATTGTCTCAAAGCTAATGCTAATTTTATTAAAAGCATAAAATATAAACTTAACAATCTATTAAAATTAAAATGTAATGTAATTGTAAATGTAATAATGTAAATACTACCTGATTGTTTTTATATGTAGATTACTTCACTTTGAGGTGTAATATTAATATTTGTCATGCCTCAAAATTAGCATTAGCGTTAGTATGAGACACAAACATCTCTCTTTCTAAAAAGAGAAGTATCCTCTGCAGAAGTTTTCACCTCATTTGTTTAGTTTTGGACATGTTGTGAGAGACATGCACCCTCAAGTCACTTCACTATCTTCTTATCTTTAAATATTTATTCATTTTAGTGCGACTCAACAAAAAGCTCATAGACATAGAATTGGACAGGAAGTAGTGACGCTACCACTGAGGTTGCCAGGCGCTGTTGTGCACACAGCCAATTCAAAAGAAAATGCAGGTAGTTCTTGTTCAAGTCAGAGAACAAGCAGACCCATTCACTCATAAATGGTCAACCAAAATACTTCATTGATAACATTAGCGCAATTAGTGGTGAGTTGGTTACTGTGTCTCACCTCTGAGTTTGTACAGCTCTCCATTCACAGAGTTCACTATAAACATGTGTGGGGCCTCGTCGCTGGGGGTTACGGACGCGCCAATCAGAGGCAGCGATCCACGT
>KN484092.1:50316-61632 GCA_000787095.1 Periophthalmodon schlosseri
ATAAATACAGCAGCTGCCCCAGATCCGGGTCCAAAACAAAGTACCTGCGACAGAGGAGACAGAGGAGTTAGAAGGTAGGAGCAAGGAGAGAAGCGTTAGGAGGGAAGAGACAGGAGTTTGTATGGAGGACGTGCTGGTCACACGTAAGGAGGTACCAAATGGACTGTTGATCTACTGATGGTAACAAATGGGTAATTAATGAATGTAATAAAAGTGTAACAGGTGTAATAAATGTGTAACAGATGTAAAAAAGTTTAAGCTGTAATTAAGGACTTTTAACTATAATGAGGATGAACCCGCTGCAAGGAGAGGCTGGTTCTCAAACTTTACCCAGTAAGAAAAAAAATAATTGGCTTTCTGACTACCACCAAATCGAATTCAAACCTGATTTAGGGTCAAAATCGGGTCTAAAACCAAGTCTATACATGCCATAAATAAAGAGGTTATAAACAAGGATTACCCCAAAGGCAGTCAAAGCCTCTACTAGACAAAATAAATCATTGTTTACATTCCAAAGTATAGAAAGTCAAAGAAAATTGAAACTTGATTTGTTGTCAGTATTGAGATTTATTTTGACAAGTGAATAAGCCTGTCAAGATAATTACTATCAACATATCATTCAATATATGAAGGATGGAACAATAGTTTTTGGGGGTCAATATTTCTCGTGTGTACTTTTTCTTTGAACTAGTGAGGGATTTTTTGTTATTTTTCTGTACTATGATAAGATTTGAGCTGTGGAGGGTCGAATATATAACTTCTATGACTCATTATACAAAATAACTACTTACGTGTTTCGTTCTGCTGTTTATTTATTGCAGTTTGTGTTTTGTAACCATATTGTACATTTAGAATATTTTGGGGGTGAATATCCTGCTTTAGTGCAGTTGTGTTTTGTAACCATATTGTACATTTAGAATATTTTGGGGGTGAATATCCTGCTTTAGGATTATTGTGTCAGTGGCATAAAGTAGTTGCAATATTATCGTTTATTGTCTATATTTTCTTCATTGATATATTGTACTTAGGTTAGAGGGTTAGGGGGAATGCACACATACGAAGATAACTATAACTTTGAAGTACACTAACTTGGCAAACTACTCCCTCAGCGGTGATATTACTAACCACATTTTGACCAGATTCCCCTTCTAACTGTTGTGAACATTACTAAACCCACCTCAGTTTCCTCCTGAGCTCCTCCGAGACGCTCTCTGCTAAACGACTTTGTGATTACGGCGACCATCTTGAGCAGAAACTGAAGCTCAAGGCGTGGAAATTAAACCCAGCGTTTTTTCCCTTTGTGACTAATGAATCACACTCAGTCAGAGCATAATTGAATCGGTGCCTCTGAGCTGCTGCTGCTGCCTTTGCACATGGACACCGTATGTTCACTATATGGCCGCATATGTGGGAAGGACACAGGATTGGGTCCATGAGAACTAACTTTAGACATAATTTAAAGGAGATCATTTGATGTATATTTTCAGAATCACTTTTATCGCCGTTGCCAGTGAATTCAAAAACTAGGAACTCGCTTCGTCAGTATGGTGCAACATAAAGCAATGGATAATAGTAGCAAACATAAGCTGTAATAAAATAAAAATAAGGGCATGCATTAAACATAAGGTAGATTAAAAAATAGGCTTTGACTGAAGTATGGGCAGAACAACAGTGCAAAACTTTCAGTGCAAGTCAGTAGATTAATGGTTCATGGTTGATTCAGAGTATGATTTGTCAACAATACAGACATGAAAAAGTAATATAATAATACTAATAATGGGGTGCACACAGTAAGAAAAACAAAGATTATATATATTAGGATGAAAATGGGTCCAAATCACAAAATATTCATGCTGGCATTTGAATGTTTTAATGCTCGCACAGCTTTTGGCCGCTGCTCATTTCAGTTCTCTGCAGTAAGTGACTGGAACCACCTACAGAAGACTTTAAAACTTAGTTCTGTCTACTTTAAAAAACTCAATCCAAAGTATTTTACAGGATCAGTGCACATGCTTTTAACACTTTTATATCTTTAATCTGCAAATGTATCACTGTCTCATGTCCTGATTCACTGTTTCACATTATGATTGGAGTGTGAGTGTGTGTGAGTGTATTCTGCTTGTGCTGTGTTATGCTGCCTTTATTGGTTGCAGATTGGTGGTTTCATAAGATTGTTCTGTACAGGGTTGAGAAATCTTGAGACATCTCACTCTTATTTATAAGTTAGGCCTCTGCCAAAGGAAAACCATAGCACTCTGGAGGCTGTACAAGACACTGTGCATGCGTCATATTTTGTCTCAGTTTTATAGGTATTGAACTGCTATGAACATTTCTTCTAACTAACTGTGGTAGGGCCGGGTGATATGACTGTAAAACTAATCCTGATTTTTTTTTCCTTATATTGATTGATCACAATTTTAGATTCAATTTTATGTTATGTTATTGAAAACAAAAACAATACAGACTATACACTGGCACTTAAAGGTCCTATATTACGCAACATGGACTCTTGTGAGCTTTTAGCTGTGTTATAATGCTGTTCATTTCATTCACACATGTTTGAGTAACCCTTTATTATTAGCCTGTTTACATCTCCAAAGCTCAAAATGCTCTGTTCCACCTTGTGATGTCATCTAGTGGTAGTTTTCAATTTAACAGCTACCATTTAACCTTTAGTTCAGTAGAGATTGGCATAACAGCTACATTTTAACCTTAGTTCAGTAGAGATTGGCAATTCCAGAGCTGAAATCATCCAAATGATTCTAGTGAAGGTGTATGGAGTTTAAAAGCACAGTGGGGTACATGACATCACAAGGTGGAACAGAGTGTTTTCCATTTGAGAGAAGAACCCAGCCTCAATATACAGGGTTTATGTGTTAAACAGGCGCGAATGAAACTTGGAACTCTGCTCCAAACCACATTCTACTGACAGAGAATTGGCCATGGACATCTCGACTAAAAACACCCCAGCATATCATTGATTAGAAATTCCATCTCAATCTTGATAAAAAAATGATTAACTGCATACATTGTGGTACTAATAAAAAAACATGAACATTTCGTAAGATCCTGGGGTAGGAGATCTTGTCCCAGCCTATGCGCTCCACTTAAGAATGACTTCAGGGACCACATGACCTTTGTTTGTTTGTGAAACTCCCTTTCTTTTCCTCCTTCAATAACCCATCCTTCCTTATCTACTCATCACGATCACTATCAACCCCACACTATACCTGCAGCAGAGTTACAGTGACAGAAGCCCCCCCTGTAGCTGTGTCCTGTTTTTACCTCTGCTCTGAGTGAGGGATTAGACGGAAAGAAAAAAGACAGCGCATGTCCTTCATCACAGCAGGGGCAATGGCAGGCTAATATCATTCAAAATAGATATCCAATTAGGAATACACTCTTTATACACTGGTTTACGTGTGTAGTCCAAATTTCTCTGATTTTACATCACCAGCTAAAAACATAAGTTTGAATTTTAAAAACCTTATAGATGCCTAAGGTTTTTTGAAAATACTTATCTCATTCGTGCTAGATTTTTAAAGGTTATAAATATCACCCGTGCATGTATGAGCATTTTAGCAATCTCTCCCGGGCTCTATTCGAACCCTCCTTATGGTTAGCTGTACGATTCTATGCAATGCTCAGCTCCCACACGACAATTCCTCATAAATATATAAAAAATATGATACAAAACTGTACACAACAACTTAAAAAACCTGATGCGATGTGAGTAGTTTGTGTTGTGACAGCGCTCTGAAGGGTGGATGACTTAATGCAGAGAGCAAAGGGAGGGGAGACTCATGTTAATATGTTGTTTTCGGCGAAGATAGCATTTTCAAAACAATAAAAGGTAACATGGTGATCTAAATATGTTACGTGTTAGCGGTTAATACTCCATAGAAATAAAATACCTCTCCCTTTTTAATGAACTGAATCAAAACTATAACACAGACTAAAATAGGAATATGAAGTCAAAATTATTATTCTGTGTGTAATCAGCGTTTATGATAAGTGAGCAAAGCTAGCGGCGCAAAATGGGTTCACTTCAGTGTAACTGGGTCTACATTATCACCAGAATAAGCTGTGGTCTCAAAAATATCAGCACTACAAGACATAAGTCCCAAATGTACACGCTGAGGTGACGGTAACTTATTGTTTTGGGGCCTGGTGACTCCCACAGTAACACAACATTATGTTACAACATGACAAGACAGCAACAGTTATTCTTATGGGGCTTTGAATGAGAAGGAGATTCACATTGGCCCTTATATGAAACTACTGGAGTGAGTACAGATTGAAGTGTTGTATGCACTTTACATAGCTTCAACATATTGTATGGACGTGAAATGGACTTTTACCAAGCTGCATAAGGTTGTGTGTACTGTCTAGTATTGTATTTATAAGTTAATTTTCCCATGAACCCCAGAGAGAGGAGGCAGAGTGGAGCTGTCTGTATGTGGATGCCTTCTGAGTCCCGTCCCTCTATCAAACACAGCGGTCTATCTCTCACCCTTTTTCTCGCTTTCTTCTCTCTCCCCCTTTCTCTTAATCTCTCCCCCTTTCTCTTAATGTCTCCCTCTCTGTCATCACCTCTCTTCCTGCTTTCTCTCTCCTCTTTCACTTGATTCTTGTCACTCTCTCTTTCCTTTCTCTCATACGTTTTCACACTTTTTCCTCTCCCTTCTCTCCCTTTCCTTATTTCCTCTTTCTGCCATCTTTTCTTCTCTTACACCCTCTCTCACCCTCTTCTATTTCTGTCTACACCATCTTCTTCAATATCTCCTCTGTCTCTCTCTTCTCTCTCTCTCAATCATGCTCTTCTTTTTGCTCCCTAACCTTTCTTTCACCCTCTCCTCCTCTCTCTTCCCCCTTTTCATTGCACTCTTTTGCACTCTGCCCCCATCTCCCTTTCTTTCTCTCCTCATCTCTCTCTCTCTCTACCCTCACCTTCCTCTGTCCCACTCCCCTCTCTCTCTCACTTTCTCTTTCACTCTCTCTCTTCCAACACTCCACCCACTCCTCCTTTTCTTTCCCCCTTCACTGTCTCCTTTCTTCTCTATCTCCTCCCTCTGCCCCACTTTTCTTTCTCTCTCTCTCCCCTCTCTTTCTCTCACTTTTTCTTTCTCTTCCTCCCTCTATCTCTTCTTTTTCTTTCCCCCTTCACTGTCACCTCTCTTCTCTAGCTCCCCTCACCTCTCTCTGCCCCACTTTTCTGTCTATCTCTCTCTCCCCTCTCTTTTTCTTTCTCTCCCTCCCTGTCTCTTCCTTTTCTTTCCCCTCTTCACTGCCTCCCTTTCTTCTCTATCTCCCCTCACCTCCCTCTATCCCACTTCTCTGTCTTGCTCTCTCTCCCCTCTCTTTTTCTTTCTCTCCCTCCCTGTCTCTTCCTTTTCTTTCCCCTCTTCACTGCCTCCCTTTCTTCTCTATCTCCCCTCACCTCCCTCTATCCCACTTCTCTGTCTTGCTCTCTCTCCCCTCTCTTTCTCGCTTTTTCTCTCTCTCCCGCCCTCTCTTTCTCTCTTCCCTCTGTCCCTCTCTTCTCTCCCTCCTCTTACCCTCCCCTCCCTTAAACCCTTTTCCCCACAAACCTCTTCCCCCCCTCTCTCTCTCCCCTCACCTCCCTTTGTCCCACTCCCAACTCTCTCTGTTTTCTCTCTTTCTCTTCCTCTCTCACCCTCACCTCCCTCTGTCCCCTCTTCTCTCTCTGTCCTCTCTCGCCTCACGATGTCATCCCTTTCTCCCTTTCTTCCCCTCAAACCTCCGCTCCCTCCCCCTCTCTCCCATCACCTTCTCCCCTCTCTCCTTTTCAGTGCTGGTTCAGTCAGCAGAGTAGAGTTGCTGACCCTGAGGCGGAGCAGCTATACTACAGCACAAGCCTTTTATCGTGATGGATGGGCCCGGTCTAACCACGGTCTCATATTCAGCCTTTCAGGTCCTGGCAGCTCGGTTAATGGACAAATGTGTGGAGCAAAATGCTACTGACTCTACCAAATCAGAATTAACACGCTCACATTTCATTCAGCTAAAAGAAGAGACGGACTGGCTACAACGGGTTTTATGGAGTTATGGGTCAGTTATATTAAAGCGGGGCTACATACTGTACTTTTTACTGTAAAACTTATCTGTAACTAACTGGTGGAGAATCTGCCACCTGCTTGTCTCCACGTAGATGTAATTACTTTGCCTGAAATGTCCCACAGTATGGCATTAAAGGTATCTACTTCCATCAAGACAAGCAGGTAACGGCAACATGCCAAGTTCAAGACCAGATCTGTGGAGAGGCTCACAGTAAGAATAAAAGTTTTCTGTTTTGCTTTTTTGCAATAAAAAACACCTGTAATTGAATAAATACAAGGTGGATACGTTTAATGCCATATCGTGGAACATCCGATAGCAGGCAAAGCAGTAATAACTCCATGACAAGCAGGCGGACTCCTCCCAACCAGACTGTATAAAGAAGTGGACAAAGGGAGTGTGACGTTAACCATAGCGTTCAGCTCTAGTCAAAAGAAGCTCATCGAGGCTAGCAGGGCGAATTTGGAGCCGAGTTCCATATTAGGAATTCTGACTGCCAAGTATCAGAGTAAGCAAAGAGCTAATCTGGAGCGAAGCTGTTGAATGTAACGCTCCTTCCCGCCTGCACTGCTGGTTTAGAAAGGGGTGGGTGCGTCGCAATGCTGTCAATCAAACCTGTTGCTAAAACTAGCGGGAGCGACCTCTGGGAAAGAAGGCAGCTGATTTGTCTGTTATTAATGTTCATATCTTGAGTTACGGACAGAATAGTGAAAAAAAAAATACCATGATCATGTAGAGCGGGTTAATACGAACATTTTTAGACCAAAATGACGAGCCTGACAGCAGCAGTTACGGAGAGAGGGGTGACAGTTTTCTAATGTAAAATGAATTAGAACCAGAGTCGATGGAGCCGGAAGCGCGCCCATGATCACTTCCTATTTGGAACACAGCGACTAGCAGGTTAGCTATGTCCACTTATATATACAGTCTATGCCCCCCACCAGAAAAGTTACGTAGTGCGCCTTTAATTGAAATGTTTTCCCCACCAAATGCAACACAAAGTACAAAAGCCTAACCTAGTCTTAACTCTCCTCCATTCATTAACAAGTGATTACAACTGATTTTTCTGCTGACATACTTTTAACACAGATTTCACTTACCCTACGGCTACATTCATTCAGAATCAGCTCAAAACAAACCACTTAAACTGAACAGAAATAAGGCTTCAACATCAATCAAACACATCACACTGAAAAAGTAGAAGGAGCCAATGCCATTTACAAACCGCATTAACATTGATGTGAGGAAATGGGCTGTCAGCACTTCTCTGTTCTGCTCTTTTAGCTCCTAATTCGACCAAATGCCTGAAGGGACACAAAGCATTATGGGAAATGTAGTAAACTGTGTTGGTTTTGACAGAGAACATTACAGGTCCCTGTGCATGTCAGTGTTTGGTTAATTATTTACTTCTTCATTAATATATTTATCTATGTTATTGAGATTAAGAGGTTAGTTAACATTGGCAGGCTTTGGATTGACAGTAAGTAGGCTACACATTGTCGTTCGCAGAAAAAATGGGCTGCGACAAACGATAATATTGAAACTACTTTATGCCTGTGACACAATAACCTTAAAGCAGGATAATCTGACTGAACAAATGTTTAAATATACAGTATCATTAAAAGACATGAGCAGCAAGAAATAAATGTCATAAGGAAGCCATACTTGGCCATAGAAGTTACCTTTTCAATCCTCTGCAGCTCAGCCTCTTATCGTATTACAAAAAAATAACAAAAATCTCCCCATTATTGCAAAGAAACTATACACACAATAAATACTGAGCCCCAAAATATATTGATCCAGCAATCAATAGCATCAATATAGAAATTATCTTGACAGGCCTAGTATAGGAGAAAGATCTAACCTGGATAAAAAGGACGATAGTCTTGATTGCGTTTAAAGAAAGGCCATCGCATTGCAGTTACCATTATCTTATTATGATAAAACCATAGATTTGATTATGTTTGTGCATGACCACAACCATAATATCAAAGATCAAATGTGTAATCTCTCAGCTGTCCAAGTAGGTTCCATACCACATGGGACTGAAGTCAGAAAACTGGACAAAACATTTTCATCAACATTCACTTGTAAACCATTTGATTACAAAGCCCAAAGCCGATCGACCATTTGAAATCGTTGGACCATAACTTGATTAAAATTTGCATATTCATTCAACTCTAACGCTGCTAAAATCCATGGTAAATGTATTTCTGAATGAACGCAGGTTTGTAATGCGGAGCTGACAATCTATAGCAGCACATTTCTGACGCGGAGCTTTGATCAGGGCTGAGAGAGTGCTGCTTTTTCACACCACTGCAAAGAAATGATTCATCCTCCAACTCCCGCCCCACTGTCAACCTACATCCTCTACTCCACAGCTCAACACATGACAGGGGCAGGTGGGCAATTAGAACATATGCTAATGCTAACATCTACGCTGGCTACCTTAAATCATTCACAACTTACCTTACACTATCCCAACAAACAGAACACAATGCTAACGCTATAACATACAACATAATCATTCTGACTATATGGGCTGTCAGTGTTATTAATAATAGCACCAATGCAGGGCTGGGCGATATGGGGAAAAAAAAAAAATTTCCCCATATTGATCGACCATCTTATTGAAAACATAGACAGGTGGACTTCAGGCAAAAAGAGCAGGGTGTCAGGATCACTACAGTTTATTTTATTTATTTATTTATTTTTATTTTGTGTTAATAGGACCAATAACATTTAAAGTTTATAATGAGTTTGTACAATATATTAAGCATAAAAGCATGTGTGTGTTACCGCTATTAGCAGAAACACGTGCAGGTGCTCTCCTCTGGGAAAGAAAGAGCCTCAGAGCCTCTGAGAAAAGAGATGCGCTGTGGCCCTCACTCAGAGCTTTTACTTAAACAAGAGAGCGGTGACTATTCTTCAGAGCCACTCGCTCTTAGTGCCACAGGACTGGCTGTAGACCTGTTGATTAAAATGCGCTTGCCTTATCATCGAGATCGACCAAAGTTTAGATTGCAATCTATCGATCTTTCGATCTTTCCAGTTTTGGCACAGACCTACATCAATGACTGACAACATTCCGCATATCCAAAAATAAGTTATACATAGTTATAAGCTAATAATACGTTAGTAATAAAGAATAGTACTAGACAAGGGTCATTATGATGCAAAAAACACAGCAAAAAATATATTCAAAAGATAAGATTAGTTCTGATTACGTGATTTTTCTACAGGTTTGGGAATTCATGCACCCAATATACTGTATTGACATGGAGTGTAAATATAGAATTTTTTAAACTCATTATTCATATGAAATAACATAACTTTTTTTTTTTGGTTTAGTCCTGATTTAGTCCGAGTTGATTCTATTTAGATTAAATTGTGTATATTTCCATTCTGTAACACATACAATATAGCATCAGTATTATTATTAGTTATCAGTAATCATAGTTTTTATTTGGCCACCAAATGTTACTAAATTAAGGATTCATTCTAATGCATGCATGTATTCCCAAAATGAACTGTATTTCTTGACCTGGCTGTGTTCCTGTGTACTGTCTTCATCTGGGAGAGGTTGGAATATCAACAAGGATGCTATATTTAGACGTGCAGATTAATTGGTCAGTAATGCTTTCAATTAGCATTTAATATGGGCTCGCTTAGTGTGGAAGAGCAATTAGCCGTGTTACATGGTGAGTCTGAAATGCCCATAGTAAATGCTCGGTTGTTTAATAAAATATAAAAGGTGCACAATAGAGTATACAAAAGAATAACTAAAATGTAAAATAATGTACTTTATGAAATAGGACTTAAAAGTATCACATCATACATATCATCACTGTGGAAACCGGCCTCCAAATGTTTGCTCTAGTTTCCACTGTGTTAACTCAAGCAGCAATGATTTACCCACACGCATTGTCTATTTTTGGATAGAACATTCAAAATACAGCAAACCAACCTAGAAAGCAGCACGCATGCACTTGAAGAGTGTCAGAGATGTATAGATATATAACATTTGCCCAGTAAGTCATAGTTTTTGGAAAATTTGTATTGCATTGTATAAGTTTTCAGTATGAAAGACTAAGGGTTGACCCCTTTTGCCTATATTCGCTCATTTTGAGGACTTTTTGCCCATTCAAAAGATAAAATAATTTGTTTTACATTGTTAATTGCTATGGTGACAGTCCTAGTTGTTCATCATTCAAAAACCCATGGATAGGGACCACCGAGACTGAAGAAGAAGAAGAAAATCAGCAGCTCTATGTTGCTGATATAATATTGGTGGTTTTCAGATTGTAGAATGTGATGATGTCATACTCCCAGATGGGGGGCAAGAGCCAGTTTTCCTGTACTTGTACTTTTTATTGAAATATCAAAAAAGTAAATTCACAAATATTGAACCTGATCATTAGGGCCCGAGCACAAATGTGCACACTCGTGTGAGAGCCCTATTGTATTTGTACAATTTTGAGGAAAATGACAAAAATCAAGCAGTAAAAGATAATGTATAGACAATTAAGTGGTACTGAAAATTAGAGTTCAGTGAGCTCTAAGTTTGAGTGAAGACCAGACTAAAAATATTGAAAGACGGCTCAAAAATCGATTTACATTGCCCCAGTGAGAGCCCAACCCAGAAAAATGTCATCGTAGACAAATGAAACATCAAAAATAGGTCAAGTCAGGACATGTAAAAAAATTTATTATGGCCCCATCCTAAACCCTACAGTCGGCCATATTGGATCAAACCTGGTATTGACAAAATCACTCATCATGATCTTTTGACATCTCCTCCAACAGTTTTCAAAAACATCAAAAACACTTCAAACTTGGCCAAAAGACACAAAGCCCATGTGTAATAAAACATTATCAATTAACTTTTAAATAAAATGTTGGGCGTGGTCATTGTGATTTTTCAACAAAATGTCAATTTTTGGAAAATTTTAAAAATTCTGTCTTTAATAAACATTGTCGGATTTGAATGGATCCAATGAACATTACACATTACTGAGCTGGACATAATGACATGCAAATTAGGGCTCTATCTTTTAAGATGGCTCTATAGCGCCCTTTCAAACTCTATTTTTAAAAAAATCATCAAAGCCAATCTATTTGTCGTGGACAGAATGAAAGAATTGACAGGAAAGCTCTTCATAATAGGGAACAATGTGACAAAGTCACATCATTCTAACTTTTAAGAAAAAAAATTATGATTATTATTATTATTATTAT
>KN484093.1:3450-21510 GCA_000787095.1 Periophthalmodon schlosseri
TTAAACAAGAACGCGTTACCTCATTCGTCACAGGACATTACGATTCAATAAAGCTTCTTAATGGGCCACTCCGAGCAGTATTACCATATTTTCCGGGCTATAAGTTGCACTTTTTTTCATAGCTTGGCCGGGGGTGCGACTTATACTCAGATGCGACTTATACTCCGGAAAATACGGTACATATATTTTTCGTTAGTTTACAGTAAGTACATTTTGACATTCTGAAAAGCATTTGAACTTTCAGGTATTTCTTATCACTTCGACACAATTCGTCTCTCCATAAGTCTGCGTTTTTGCTCTCCTCCTCCCGTCTTACTGTACACCCTCGTAATACTGTTTAAACCCCACATCACAGGCGAACTTCTGCGCCATTGTTCTTGGGTATTTGGTCTTTATTCCCGTGTTTCTTGATCGGGGCCGGCGCGATTGACAGGCGGGTCGTCTTGTCAGTCTTTTGCGCGGCTTTTCGAAAACACCAGCGGGTTTTTGATGAAGTGCTTACGAGAGAGAGGGAGAGAGAGAGAGAGAGAGAGAGAGGAGCAGCAAACTGAGAGAGAGAGAGAGGAGCAGCAAACAGAGAGAGAGAGAGAGGAGCAGCAAAGGGAGAGACAGAGAGAGGGAGAGTGGGAGGGGGGGTTACTGAAGGAAAATCCATAACACAAATACAGCTGTCTGAACTGGGACAACAACGGGCCACGGACCACTTCAGCCCGTCTGCAGGCTTCTGTGCGAGACAATTACAATATATGTTTAGAAAGGCGAAAGTCTGGCGCGGGAGGAAAACGATATCGCAATTTTGAGCTCGATCCTCGATACCGATTACGATACCACAATGACGATAAAACATGCCGCTTTTGGAGTAACAGAATGTCATTTTCATACCAAAACAATACATTACCATGAGGTTTTATATTTGTTCTGATAAAGCTCAAAATGGCTCTGGAAAACTCATTTTTTGTCCTGTTAACGTGATTCTTTTGCAGTATTGATACTTGCTCAAATAAGTCTAGTTTCGATATTAGTTTTAGCATCGATAAGAATGATTTTCGATACTTCTGACAACCCTAGTTTAACCCTACTGTGTGTTTTTATAGAAAAATCTTGTACCTGTAGTTTACACCTCTACAAACATGCTCTGAAATCCCTCTTTCTGGATGAGGGGAACCGCCTCATGACATCACCAGGTGGAGCGTTTTGAGCGCTACAGAAGCAGACAGAGCGAACTTGTAGGATTCCTCAAAAATGATTGAAGGAAACGACTCCAGTACGACTCCAGGTGGGTTTTTCGCGATGGAATAACATTACAACATGGTTCAAATCTCCGAGATGTTTATGTAGGTAATATGGGCACTTTCATTAATGCAGTGTAATCGCTAAGGCTGCAGTTTACCGAGTACCGCCATTTCCTCCCCAAACAACAACATATCCCGTCTTATTCGGCGTAAAAAGTGCTAACCCTGTACTTTAGAGCTGTGCAAACATGTTCTGAAATGTGATTCTTGCAATAGTTGGCGTAACGAAGTAGTGAAGTATAAATCTGTACATTTTACTGTGGATACTTTTTACTTCTACTTCATTACATTTGAGAGCAGTATCTGTACTTACAGGACTGAAAAGTAAAAGGATTTTTTTTTATGTTTGGGACCTGCTGGAAAGGCTGAGGGTTTATTTTTAACACGTTCATAGTTGAGCAAAAAAATATACAAATAAAAAGAGATAGAAAAAAAACTTAGATTCAGTTGTTTCTGTTCTGTTCAGCTCAAATCTGAAGCAAAATTTGAACATTTTAAGCTTCATAAAACCTCAAAATCTGCGCAAAAACTTTTACTTTTTCCTCTTAAAGTGCATTTTTAAACAGGTGCTTCAATACTGTCACGCAAGTCGATTTTTTTCATGTGATAATTTAACTTTTTCTATTTTTTTTTTTTTGCTCTGGTATCTGTACTTTAACTTAAGTAACAGCTTTAAGTACTTCTTCCAAAACTGGATTAGTTTGCCAGTTCATATTTCAGTCTTTTGGTCAGCTCTTCTAGACGGGTTTAAATTTGTTAACTCAATTACATTACTAAAACATAAATCGTGGACCTAATCGCAGCGCCCGTCCAAAAAAACGTAATATTTCTCAAACGGTTCAGCCCCAGTACGCACTCCTCCGCTGCCTCCGCGTCCCTTTTGATCGTCTCACGTTGCCAGATACTTGTTGTAATGTTCTCTGTATCTGTGTGTGTCTGTGCTGACTCTCCTTCCCTCCGGCCCCGAGGAGCAAAGGAAACCCTGATTTCCGCCCCGGGGTTGGTCGGTCACTCCTCCCCACATCTATCACCTCCTAATGGGCTCTTCATGCAGCCTTCCTCCCAAACACCACCTCCTCTTCTTCACTGTGACAAGCACGGAGTCCGGAGATATCGATAAAAGCTCAAATGCTCCAACGATAATGCGAAATTACTGCTGTTTATCAATTCAAAACTGGTAAAACTTTATATATTTGCTAATAATTCGCTGATAAGTCAAGCAGCTTTTCTAAACACTTACTATGTCGTACTATTTTTACTGAGAATCTCATGTTTAAGGATCAGACTTCAGTTTTTGTGAAGTACATAGAACTCACAGGTAGCACATTCATGAGTAACAGTATTTTGAAGTAACTATACTCCTGCTTGAATACCATTTTTGACAGAAACAAATGATTTATGTCTAAAAGTAAGTACGAATATTTTGTATTTTGTGCGTAAAAATGTTGTATAGTCTAGGATCACTACTGCTAACAAGTATTTGAATAGTATTTTCACCCAATACCAACACTTGTTTTTGTAATATTTGGGAAGTGGATGATTTTGAAGCAACTGTACTACCTACTTAAATACTATTTTTGACAGAAACTAATACTTTAAGTCTAAAAAGAAGTAAGAATATTTTGTATTTTGTGTATTTTTTGTGTAAAAATGTTGTATAGTCTGGGATCAGTACTACTAACTACTACAAAAGTATTTGAATAGTATTTTCACCCAATACCAACACTGTAATATTTGGGAAATTATTTTGAAGTAACTGTACTAATTTGAATACTATTTTCAAGTACTTTATTTTGAAAAATGTTTTTTTTGTGTGCTAAAGTTTTATTTTGTTGATCCTTCCAGAGAAACCAAACTGTGAATATTGTCTAGAATCACTTCATTATCAAAACATAAACAGACCTCTAGATCCAAAGTATTTGAGTCGTATTTTCACCCAGTACTTTTACACAAGTAGTTATGTGCATGTGTACTACTGTTTACTTCTACTAGAGTCATATTTTCATATCTACTCCTAATAAGAATTCCTGTCCTCCCCTCTCGTCTGCACATATTCCGAATGACTATCTCGGAATCCGGGATGCAGGTGGTCGGCTTAAACTCTCCTCCATTTCTGGTGTCGTCTTTCGCTCTATTTTCTGTCGTGAATCATAAAAAAACCCACCTCATCTTCCAAAAATGTGGGGGCTTCATGACACAGACAGACGCGATGCACAGACCTCTGCCGCTCTCCTGAATAACACGTCCAATTAGAACCACATGGAGCATAAGCCGACGTCTGCGGCACCGACCGGCCCAGGATTTATACGGGCCGTACATGGAGATTAATGATGCGAAACCGGATTAAGATTAGAGATTAACGATAAATATCGACAAAAATATCGATATCGCGAGATGCATTTGGGTTACGCAATGGAGGGTAAAGAGATAAAACCAGATTAAGATTGGGATTAACGATAAATATCGACAAAAATATAGATATCGCGAGATGCATTTGGGTTACGCAATGAAGGGTAAAGAGATAAAACCAAGATTAAGATTAGGAATTAACAAAATATACCGACAAAAATATCGATATCAATATCGCGAGATGCATTTGGGTTATGCATTGGAGGGTAAAGAGATAAAACCAGATTAAGATTTGTGATTAACAATAAATATCGACAAAAATATCGATATCGGAAGATGCATTTGGGTTATGCATTGGAGGGTAAAGAGATAAAACCAAGATTCAGGTTAGGGATTAACAATAAATATCGACAAAAATATCGATATCGGAAGATGCATTTGGGTTACGCAGTGGAGGGTAAAGAGATAAAACCATATTCAGATTAGGGATTAACAATAAATATCGACAAAAATATCGATATCACGAGATGCATTTGGGTTGCACATTGGAGGGTAAAGAGATAAAACCAGATTAAGATTAAGGATATATAGCAATATTGTTTATTGACGCAATTTGTATTTGAGTTACACATTGGAGAGTGATGATATGAAACCAGATTCAGATTAGGGATGAACAATATATTGAAAAAAATATCGATATCGCAATATTGGCAGACGCAATATGTATTTGTCTTACACATTGGAAGATAAAACCAGATTCAGATTAGGGATGTACACTTTATAGAAAAAGAAAAATTGACATATCGCAATATTGTTTATCGAAAAAAATATCGGCATTGCAGTATTAGCTGACGCAACATGTATTTGGGTTACACACTGGAGAGTGATGATTAGGGATGACCAATATATCGAAAAAATATCGATATTGCAATATTGGCTGGAGCGATCTACATTTTGGTTACACATTGGGGAGTAACAATATAAAACCATATTCAGATTAGGGATGAACAACATATCGAAAAAATATCGACAGATCGTGATACTGGCAGACGCGATGTCCATTTAAGTTGCGCGTTGGAGAGTGATGATATAAGAAAAACGTTCAGATTAGGAATGAACAATATATATCGAAAAAAATATCGATATCGCAAAATTGGCTGGCACAATATGCATTTGGGTTACGCGTTGGGAAGTAACGATTAGGGATGAACAATATATCGAAAAAATATCGATATCGTAATATTGGCTGACGCAATGTGCGTTTCAGTTACGCACTGGAGAGTAATGATATAATATAAATATTCATATCGCGGATGAACAATATATATCGAAAAAATATCAATATCGCAATATTGGTTGGTGCAATAATCGGTATCGTGAGAAAATAAATATCGTTGTCCATTTTACAGAAGTGTGCTGTGATCAGTTTTATAAATGGATTTCCTTATTTGGTTTTGGTTTAGTCATGTTTTTATTTTGAGACAGTTTGACTAGAAAATAAAGACATGCAATTTTTTGGGGCGTTTAACTGAACTTAAAAGTAGGTTAAAATATCGAAGTAATATCGCAATACAAACTAATTTAAGACGTATCAGTGAAGGTGTGTGTGTCTGTCCAGCTCAAATCGATCTGTTTAAGCACTTCGTTAACCTTTTAAAGTAAATATAGATTTTAAAAACAGGTGTTCAGTAGCATTTTGACATAAGTGGAGTCGCCAGCCAAAAGCAAAACGATATTTAGCAGACAGCACATCTGAGCTTAAAAACTTAAACATTTTTGAATCATAAACACTTTGTTCTGTTGTATTTATTCAGATTTCCAGCTGTCACTCAGTCTTTCCTTATTCCTACAGCGTTGCTACGGACAAGCGTTAATAAAACACAGCTAAATATCGCGTGTGTTTGCACGTTTTAAGCGGCATAAGCAAAAAAACTTCAACTGTTATCGCTTCATCCTGTTGAACTGCTAACATTACGTAACCCCGGCTACGAAACGTGCCTCAGACTGTCAGTAAAATACGTTCAGGTTCATTCGCTTTTTAAAAACCAAACCTATGCTCAGTCAATACAGCTGTTTGAAATGTATTCTGCATTTGACTGTATCTCTCGACCCAAATACTTCAGTAGAACATTCCATCACACGCAGCGTCAGTTTCTCTCCACAGACCTGCGCTGGTCAATACGTTTATTCAAAATTCATGGAAGTTCACCCAATTGTATTTAGTATTGTGTTTTGTATTGTATTTGGGTAAATCGCTTCCTCTACGCGCACGTGGTTTTATGTCTAGAGTCAACTCATTTCGCCGTTACTACAGAAATACATCAGAGCATCCGAACGTCCTGCGTTAAAGCCATTCGACCAGCGTCTCAGTGCTGCAGTGGGGTGGCTCTGAACAGCAGTGATGCGCTCGTGGCGTCCGCACCGCCGGACCCTTACCGCCAATTACGGCCCGGAAGCAGGATTTTAATTGACCTTTTAAAACGTATAGAAATTGCGTATGGAGTCGGTTTCAGCGTATAACCGCGCGGATCGTTCAAACACGCCAGCTAAGTAAGATGGAAAAGAATCGGATGTTTGCACACGGACACTTTCACACAAGGAATTCCCAAATATTTTAAATTCCCTCAAGGAATCTGGAATATTAAGACACATTAAACAGTAGAAAACCACAGATTTCACACACACAATGCTGGTAATTATGAGCTTACTTCTAGCATTTCTACACATTTTACAATTTTTCAGCCTGTAAATGTCATTTTCACTATTCCCAAAAACGAAATAAAACATTTTAATACTGTTTTCAAACTGTTTTGCATCACTGGACAACACATTTTTCCAGACACAGCAACAGGATCACTTCAGCCAAATGACATAATCTAATTGCACTGAAAAGCATGCAAGAATTTTCTAAACCGTACTTCGTCAACGCAGATTAATACTAAAATAATTTGGCTCACCGGTTTAAGTGCGAAACAACAGAATCCGTTCGCTGGGGCTGATAATTAGGGCACACACTCGCTGTATTCAAAGTACCTCACCCTTCTCCCACCTCCAATAAAAGCATTTGCGATACAATATCTCAACTACCCCATACTGCTACAAAATCTAACCGTCTCTGCTTTTTAACAAATTGCTCCAACAGAACCAAATACGCAAGTGGGTATCTCTTCTAGGGTCACATCCTACACATATACCGGTAGTAGTAGTAGTAGTAATAGTAGTACTTCAACGTCACTTAGTAGCCCACTCAGTCTTGTGGTTAAAAAACTAGAGGACTTAAATGAATTGAGTGAACGCATGGGGCAATTTTACCACAGCGTTCAGCCCGGTGCCGAATGGGGGAACGTTTGGGAAAAAAAAACCTCCAAGTGGGTATATGGTAAGTACTTGCATATGCTGCTAAGAGCTCTTCAGAAGTGACGGGATGGCCTGAAACGATCAGCTTTTTCACAGGTACAATTGCTGTTAAAATGCACGCGATTCACATATCATAACAGTGCACGGTAAAAATATTAATATTCGGACAAGTACGGAAAGGAGAGGTAAAAGAAAACAGGAGGAGAGGAGAGAAGGAGCGGTGCTGAGGGAGAAAAAGGTGCCGTTACAATAGGCCGATGCGAGCCAAGAAATTACCAGTCCAGATTTAGTTTCAAAAGCCTGACAGGGATGAGCAGGAGCGGCGGGCGCACTCCGAGGAACTCCGAGGAACTCCGAGGAATAATTTTACACTTTAAACACTCTGAATAAGAACTTGGAATTTTCTTACGTTGTTCCCTGAGGTTGGCAACCGCGTATCGGGATCTGTTAGATATTTGTGTGGGTGATCGAAGAGCTCGAAATTCAATTTGTGCACTTTTCACAATGGAATCTGAGCGTCGTCTGGTGTAAAACGCAAAACAGCTGTCAGTTTGGAATAAGATTTACAATTGCTGAGTTGTGTGTGAAGGTGTCCATTTTGACCGGCAGATTTTGTGCAAGATTTTGAAAAGATACAGTGAAGGACAGTATTTGTATCATTGTAAAGGTTTCGCAAAACATTATCTTAGCACTGCTTAAAATGAGATAGATTATTATAACTCCACTGACAAAATGTGCTATGAATTAACGTTTGAAAAAGACAGGGCCATGTGCTTTTGCCTGCTCGTTTCTAGGTCTATAAGGTGTGCACACTTTTACACGTGGCGTAGAAATGTATAAATGCTGATGAAAATATTTATACATGCGTAAAACGACTTGGTAGCGTTGATTCTAAGTGAAATTCTCTTTGCATTCACTCTTTACATTGCTTCAAGTCGTGCGTAAAAGCGCGTAATTACGAAGCTGCTGTGAAGTGGTCACTTAAATTGACTCCACCACTGACTCTTAAGCTGCCGCCGCCTTCCCCGTCGTATCTTTTTACCGTTTTTATTTTAATTGTGAGATAAAGTTGATTTTTATTTTATTTTTTTTACTACTTTACCATAAATTCCCCGCGTGTCTAAAAAGTGTACCTGCTCCTTTTGGCTGACACCACGAGCGCAGCGAGGTCACGGAGCGGAGGAGGAGACGCTGCTCCCTTTCCGCCCCCCTCCGGAGCCTTCCATTAGAGCACAATTAAAAGTGCCCAGATGCCGATGTATACGCACAGACTATTATTATTATTATTACTGCGCATCTACACGGGACGGGGTGCGGGGCAGGAACGAGCGGGTGTCAGATAACGGTACGGGGGGCTGAGTAAATAAAATGTCTAGCGGTTCCCCGGACGCATCAATCAACGTCGTAAATATCCTTTTCATTGTCGTGTAATAGGTTTGAATTTGACAGTGATCTAAGCGACACGTGTCAATGTAATCCCCCCTAGTTGTCTTTGAATTGACGTAAAGATTCGAAAGTTACGCACACGGTTTTGCTGTGGATGTGTTTGATTTGAAAGTGGAGCGAAGGCCGGTCCCTGCAAAAATATTAATATCGTGTTTTGAATAGTTTGCCGTGTTGCCTAGCACGACAATATTTATGTCTTGTGGTAGAGGCCTTTTACTTTTACGCGGTCGCAGCGAACAGAGAGGGGAAAACAGAGCCCGTGCACAAAGCGGTGGGCACACACGTCCCCAACTTAATTCCTAGTTTTCAATTTTTTTTCAAGTCGTTTCTAAATATATGCGACGAGCCGGGTCGTAAAGGCGCAGGGCGAAGAAGAGAAAAGAAATGATTTGTTACACACGAATAACTGTTTTGTGTAAAAGATTCAAGTCTGTTTCAAAAGATCAATATTTGAAGTTACGCACAAGACGTTCAGGGTAATTACGGGTGCGATTTGAGAGCTAAGAATTGCTCTAAAAAAGTAGCAAAACTCCAATTTCGAAAGGACTCAGCGCTTCTTTTCCCAAAGCCAAAAGTCAAAAGAGAGCATTGTGCCTCGCTTCAAGTTTTTTTTCCTCTTCGCACAAAAGCTTTTATATTACGTCCAGGCGCCTTTTTGAAGTGCGTGGGTTCACTTGTGATTATAAAACCGATCCGAATCCACATTTTTATTCAAATAAGGCCGTTTTTATAAAGTGGTGAGGGTTTTTGAAGCGATGACAAAGCACGGGCGCGCGGTCGGATGTGTAAAATTACCACCACGTATAACACGAGACAGCGTTTATTATCGTGTCCCTTAACGAGGCTTATTAACGAGGCGAGTCCGAAGCGCCACGGTCCCTGTTCAAATTATATCCGCTTTTCGCTGTCCACGAGCTCGTTTCTGGACGTGTTTACGAACAAAACAAAAGGCCTTCTACGTGCAACGAACTTTACAACCAACAAACAAACTCCCAATTGATTTTTTCGCAGCAACTTGTACGGTGCAGCAGCCACGGGAGCGTGTGAAAGAGGAAAAGACACGGAGCCCAAGTTGGAATCGCCATGTGCGCTCATTTTACGCATTCACCAACACGTTTCGGGCGACTTAATTCAACCAAATCGTGCGTAAAAGTGGCCAAAATACTAAAAATCGCATCACCCCACTCTCTGCAAAGACAACAGCGAAGCGCACGGGACACGAGGAGAAGTTGTGAAGAGCGTTAAAGAGGGGATAAAGTGAGGGAAAAGAGTGTAGGAAGTAGGAGAGAAGCGATCAACCTGTTCTTGTTTCGCGAAGAAGTCAACTTTCACGCCAGCGGTTGGACCATGTGGACAGCCTTCTCTCGCTCCTCAAAACCCGGCGTCTACTCACTCTCTCTTCCTTCCTCGCTCGTTTCCTTTCTTCTTTTCCTTCCTCGCTATCTGTCTCTCGGTTTATGAGTTTTTCAAAAGATTCAAAATTCAAATTGGTGGTAGGGGGGGGGAAAAAAAAAGCGTCGGAGCGTGGCGTCGGAGATCCGGGACGAGACTTTCTCCGGATAGTCCGTTTCCTTTTGTGTCCTCCCTCCTCGATCGCGCTGTGGCCCCTCTCACCGGAGTGGAGTCTTAACAATGCTGCCGCCGCGAACTCTCTCTTGTTGCACCCCGCGTAACTTAAAGCGGAAAAAAAACGCGTGTGTCCTGTTTACGTCTCGCTTCCTTTCGCCTCCTGTTGTTTTTCTTTTCTTCTTTCAGTTGTTGCCGCTCCTCTTCTCTGCCGCTCTCTGCCGCGCACTTTTTGGCATCCCGTCCGCCGCGGAGTGAAGCGAGCGTGTGTGCGTTTGTGTGCCAGTCTGAAGTGTGTGTTGTGGTAATACAAGAACACGGGGACAGTTCGCTGGCTGCGTGCGCTCTATCGGCCGCTTACCGTAATGCCTCTAAAAGCAGGTGCGCGTCCGTGCCCATATAAGCATCACAGGTCACAGATCCCCGCGCAGCTTTTTTTCTTCTGTTAAGGGAACAATGTTTGAGTTTAGAAACGGATTAAAGAACAAAGTAATGAACTAATATTACGAAAGCTAACGCCGGTTATAAACACGTAGCTCAAAGAACAAACTTGAAATAAAAATGTGATGAAGATAAAATTAAACTGGACGAAACCAGGACTGAACCAGGAGTAAACTAGAACTAAACTAGGACTTAATCAGGACTAAACCAGGACCAAATGAGGACTAAACCAGGACTAAAGTAGAACTAAACCAGAGCTAAACCAGCACTAAACTGAGACTAAACCAGGACTAAACTAGGACTAAACTAGGACTAAATCAGGGCTAAACCAGGACTAAACTAGGACTAAATTAGGACTAAATCAGGACTAAACTAGGACTAAATTAGGACTAAATCAGGACTAAAGTAGGACTAAATTAGGACTAAATCAGGACTAAAGTAGAGCTAAACCAGAGTTAAACCAGCACTAAACCAGAACTAAAACAAGACTAAACCAGGACTAAACCAGGACCAAAGTAAAACTAAACCAAAGCTAAACCAGGACTAAACCAAAACTAAACCAGGACTAAACCAAAACTAAACCAGGACTAAAGTAGAACTAAACCAGAGCTAAACCAGCAATAAACTAATATAAAACGGAGCAAGTTGTACAAAATAATGTCTAGACAAAACTATTCCATTTCTGGACCAAAGGAGGATTAAACAAAAACACGTTTTAAACAGATTTAACTAAACCTAAGTCAGGTGTAAACACGGTCTAACTGAGATTAAACCAGATCCACACAATTATTAAACCAGGTCTGGATCAGAACTAAACCAGGACTTGAACAGTTTTGCTATAAACACGATGGATCTGTGTATTTTAAACAGTTTATTTACAGCGCTGCCAAAGGAAAAGCGCGCAGAAGGAACAAACAGGAGAGAGGCAGAAGCGGCAGACGCGGCAGACGCGGCAGAAGCGGCAGACGCGGTGAGTGCGCGCGCGTGTGTGCGTGCGGGCGCGTGAGTGCGTGCGTAAAGCGCGCGTGTGGAGGGAAGGCACTGATCTCTTGACCTCTCTTTGCATCGCAGCTCAGTGGTGCCTTTGTGGAGCGGGGAGGAACAGATGTTTGGCTCGAACAGAGTTATAGGAGCGAGAGAAGAGCCGCGCAACGTACGCATCAAAACAGGGAAGGAAGAAAACAACACGGAAGTAACAGTGAAGAGGAAACATCTGACGAGAGACTGAGCACGAGGATGGAGGAAAGACATTGTTATGAGCTACTCGAAAATACGCATTCATGTCTTTGTTTGGGCAGTGGTGGAAGGGAACGAAGTACAAGTAAAGAACTGTATTTAAGTAGAATTTTTAGGTATTTGTACTTTACTTTTACTTCAGCAGTATCTGTACTTTCAACTCCACTACATTTTTGAACTGGACTGAAAAGTAAAAAGTACTTTTCATATGATTTGAGGGGTTATTTTTACCATGTTCGTGGTAAAATCCTGACTAAAGTTTTCGAGTTCAAGCTTCGGCTTTGAGCAAAACAAAAATAAAAAATACACAAAATTCAGAAGAAAAAATTAAGAAAATATGTATAATTTTTCATCAATATCACTACATTTCACACTTTAACAAATTAAAAGTAGGTCTACATTTTTAAACATTTACTTAAATACTTTTACTTAAGTTGATTTTTTTATGTGATACTTTTACTTGAGTAACTTTTTACCTTCGTATCTGTACTTTTACTTAAGTAACAAAACTGGGTTAAACTTGAATATTTTTTTATGCAGATATAAAAAAAACAACCCAAAATGGCACAGAAATATCAATTCACTTTACACAATTTATTTAATTAAACTTATGGACTAAAATGAGGTGCATTTTGAGACTTAAAGTTCAAATTTAAACATCTCAGAAATAACAGGCGACTGAAAACTATAGATTCCGTTAGACGGCTGACGCTGCAGGAGACGAACTTCCTAAAGCAGCCCACACAAACGATTACGTAAACCATACCTGGAGTCGTATTTTGTTTCCCGATTCACGTTCCGTCTCAAACGCTCCAAACACTCTGCGTTCCACCCGGTGATGTCATTAGGTGGCGCCGACTTGCCCCGGTACGTTTTAAAACACCGTAACGACGTGGTATTTTGTGTTCGGTTCACGGTTGACGCCTTTTGTTGTTCTTCTGTTTTACGTGTTGTTGTTTACGTAACTGCGTTTGTTTGTGACACTCTGTTGCTACGACGACAAGTTGACGTGACGGTTCTGTCGGCCAGTTGCTGGTCTGTTTTGGAGACCGGCTCTGGTGAGTTGAGGCTGCCGTTGTTTTGCTCTTGTTTTGGCGTCGGTTACGGCGACAGTGGCCCTTGTGTTCAGAAAATAACCAGATAACAACCAGAAGAAATTTGGCGTGTTTCCTTACACCATGGCCCTTGTTTCAGAAAATAACCAGATAACAACCAGAAGAAATTTGGCGTGTTTCCTTACACCAGAACGACACAGTATCTTCTGATTCAATTCCAATTCCATTTCAGTGTGTCAGCTACTGTTTTTAGCCTTATTTTAAATTCTTTGCGCCCTCTACTGGTAATGATGGTGTTTTGTGTACGTAGAAATGAAGGCTGAGTTACCTTTATCTGTTTTACCAAAATAGAACCAACATTATTTCAAATTATAAACAAAAAAACCCCCACAAAAAACCAAATTGTTTAAAGGGCCCATATCGCGCTGTTTTCTGATCTAAGTTATAACGTTGTTTCCTCGTCGCAAACAGACCTGGAGTTGTGTTTTGTTTCGTTCACACACGTTTAACGCACAAACCCCGAGTTCTTCTCTCAAACAGAAAACACTCTGTTCCACCTTGTGATGTCATGTGGTAATACAGGAAGTGCTCCGCTGCGTTTTTAAACTCCACGCACCTTCACTCGAATCATTTAGATGATTTCAGCTCTGGAATTGCCAATTTCTATCGAACTACAGGTAAAAGGTCGATGTTAACGTGACATCACAAGGTGGAACGGAGCATTTTGAGCTTTGGAGATGTAGACGGACTAATGAAGTGTTACTCAGACATGTGTGAATGAAACAAAACACAACTCCAGGTGTGTTTTTGAGGAGGTAACAACATTTTAACATGACTAAAAGCTCACGAGAGTTCATTTTGTGTCATATAGGACCTTTAAAACGTTAATAATGTGCAGATGTGTCTTTAGTATAGTCGTCATCACTGTGTTGTTTGGTTAAAAATACTTCAATTCTCACGTATTCATTTTTGATACGATTTCATTTTCCCCTTGAGGATCCTAAATGAACTTCTTCAGACCAGCCCCTCTTGATGAATAGTATTTTTAGTATTTTCACTTACGGTGTTATCTGGTCTCGTACGACGTTGATAAGTGGCACTATTTTTGCTTTGAAACTTTTATCTCTCCCCTGCATCGATCCACGTCCGGGTGATTTATCTCAAACAGGACAGCGCTACCCAAAGACATTGTAAAATTTAAGTGCATTTTGCAAATAGGCGCCGGCCCCGTCTCCGCGGTCAGTCGGATTTTTGGATTCAGGACAAGTGGTTTTTGCAAAGTTATCGCCGTCGTCGCCTCCCTCCTCGCGCAAAATTCATTTACTAATTGACGTAATAATCAGGGATGGAATTATACCGTTCAAGCCGAGATGTAGAAAAAAAAACTGGAAATGAAAAGCGATAATTCAAAAGAGGTGGGAGAGATTTTTGCTTTGGTTGTTGAAATATACCCGTCCCAGGTGACCTTTGGCGCGTGCAGCTTTTAGTATTGCGAAAAGATAACACTTTGAGACAATAGGCCAGGACGATACTAATTCATAAGACAATACTATTAAAACACAATATATAAACGAACGCAATCGATAAAAGTTTGGGAGGGGGGTGTTGCGGAAGTTGTTTGCAGACAAATGACGTCCTTAAGGTCCTACATCACAATGAGATTTCACACCGGCCCAATCAAACCGTGGACAGCCCCTAAAGCGCGACGCGTTTGTCCGGCGCGAGAGCAGACGGGCCCGGGAACGGCACGTTTCCAGCTTTGGCCCGGTCGGAGAAGGCGGGCCGACGCTCACGTACGGAGAGGAAGAGGAGAAGAGGAAAAGAGTTGTCTCAATTCAACGGCTGCACCTTTCGAAGGACCCGGCCGACGAAGGGCGCTCCTCCGTGTGGCGTCCGTGGACCGCAGAGGCGGGCGCCCCCCCGGGGGGCGTCCGTGGACCGCAGAGGCCGCGCCGAAATGGGACGGGCCGACGCCACGGAGCGTACGTCGACCGCCGTCTGAAATAATGACAGTTTTATTTTTATTATTTATTTAAAAGTGTATCCCGAACCGGACGACAAATCAGTAGCTGCCGCGGACTCCATTTTGTCCCGTAGAAGAAGTGACGCGCGGTGCATGATGGGATATAGAAGTGCCGAAGTCTCCTCGGCGCTTCGTTCGCGGCCGATCTCCGTGGAAACGCAGGGCACATTTGTCGGCCGCAGTCGTGGGGCTGCGTGAAACGGGACGGGCCTCGTCGCGCCGGAAGTGACGTAAGTGCCCTTCAAACGCAGCCGACGAAGTGTCAAACCGTCGGATTGAGACAGGACGGGCCTGTCGCGCCGGAAGTGACGTAAGTGCCCTTCAAACGCAGCCGACGAAGTGTCAAACCGTCGGATTGAGACACGGGAAGTGAATGGACTCTGCTCCAAACTCACGTGGAAGCCGCGCTCAGCTCCAGTCAGGACCGTGACACAGACACAAGTATCTGAAGCCTCGTCTCCTGTTGTTTGTCCACGCTGCTCCTCGTTGCTCCTCGCTGCTCCTCGCTGTTGTCTTTGACTCATATCTCCCTCACTATTTCAGTGATATTTCATGGCCCTGGACTCATTTTCTCCGCTGAAGCTTTAGCTCTGCTGTCGTGTAAACAAACGCGCGTGATGACGTCACGGGCCGTGGCTCGTTCGGCTCGTGCAGGCGTGAGCGTGAGCCATAAAACGTTCCCGATGCACCGTGTTTGAGAACGGCCCGGTTCAAAAGTCCCAGCGTGAGTCGACCTTAAAGTAGCTTTGGACGTCACACGTGGGTTTTTCTTGTTAAAGGCCCATGTCACTCTAGTCTCTGATCTGTTCTAATGTTGTTTCCTCGTCACAAACAGACCTGGAGTTGTGTTTTTTATTCACGCGTTTAACACACAAACCCTGCATATTTAGGCTGAGTTCTTCTCCCAAACTGAAAACACTCTGTTCCACCTTGTGATGTCATGTGGTAACACAGGAAGTGCTCCACTGTGTTTTTAAACTCCTTCACTAGAATCATTTGGACAGTTTCAGCCCTGGAATTTCCAATCTCTACTGAACTAAAGGTAAAAGAAGCTGTTAACTTAAAAACTACCACTTCATGACATCACAAGGTGGAACACAGTGTTTTGAGCTTTGGAGATGTTACAGACTATCAACAAGGTGAACACAGTGTTTTGAGCTTTGGAGATGTTACAGACTAATAATAAAAGGTCAAGCTCAAACATGTGTGACGTGTTTTTGAGGAGGTAACAACATTATAACATGGCTTAAATTTCAGAAGAATCCGTTTTGTGTAATAAAGTGCAATTAAACTAAAAATAAAGTATGAATGAAAAGACAATGTGCCCACGAGTGAGAGAAGCAGTGTTAAACTCTGTGAAAAAGAGTAAACGACGTGCAGTGGTGGAAGAAGTACTCGATTGTGTTACTTAAGTAAAAGAACAGATACTACGGCAAAGAAATACTCAAGAAAAAGTATCACATGAAAAAAATATACTTAGGTAAAAGCATTTTGCGCAGATTTTGAGACCTAATGAAGCTTCAAATGTGCTGAATTTTGTTCAACAGAAACAACTGAATCATTTGGTTTTTTTTCTAGCTGTTTTTATTTTTGTATATTTTTGTTTTGCTCAGATTCTGAACATTTTAAAAATAAACCCTCAGCCTTTTCAGCAGGTCTCAAACAATCATGAAAAATACTTTTACTTTTCAGTCCAGTTTAAAAATATAGTGCAGTAGAAAGTACAGATACTGCTCTCAAATGTAGTGAAGTAAAAGTAAAGTCAGTCACTCAAATCGGCTTTACACAGCTGCCCTGGGGCAGACTGGCACAAACCAGGCTGCCAATCTGTGCCATCGGCTCTTCGACCACCACCAACACTCACACATACACCACGTTCATAGAGGAGATGTGTGTCAAGTGTCTTGCCTAAGGACACAATAACATTAAGCAATGATCTGAGCAGAAATCGGTCCTTTCGGGTTGGACCTGTGCTCACACTGTGTCACTATGCGGAAGCCGGTTTGAATCCCACGTCCCTGAGCAAGACACTTCACTTCTCATGGCCCGCTGCAGTCACGGGACGAGTAATGTGTTTAGTTTGGGCAGGGCATCTGGCTTAAAATAAATCGTGATGCCGTTATTGTCATATTCCCTGATGAATAAGACAGACCAGGAATCTGAACTGGCAACCCACCGGTCAGAGGGCAGACGATTACTGACAGCACTACTGTTTCTCTGTTTACGTAAACCAGTGGTGGAACGTAACAAAGTAAAAGTAGTGAAGTACTGTACTGTACTTAAGTATTCATTGAAGTATCCGTACTGTCGATTTTACAGCGGATACTTTTTACTTTTACTTCACTACATTTTTGACCTGGACTGAAAAGTAAACTCTTAAAGTACATTTTTAAACAGTTACTTTAAAACTTTTACTCAAGTCGATTTTCTCATGTGATACTTTTACAGTTACTTAAAACTTTTACTCAAGTCGATTTTCTCATGTGATACTTTTACTTTTACTCGAGTATTTTTTTTACTCCGGTATCTGTACTTCTTCGAAATACCTTTACTCTCACTTCAAATCAACACTGACGCAAGCGTTCACAGATCTGCTTACCTCACCCTCCAGGCCAACCGAGGACACGTCACACCTCCTAGGTCCTTGTTCCTCGTCTCCTCTGTCCTACGCCCTAGCCCCGCCCCGGTTCTGTTCAGGTCCTCGTGTTAATCAGAGGTGTAATTATGAGAACGGACAGGTCATTAAATTAAACAGGAGAGCTACACGAGCGTCCGCCCTCCCCTCGCTCTGGATCGTGCGCAAAATAACGTCTCTGCTGTCCACGCTGACGAAGGTCGGCGGTTCGAATCCCTGCGGATGAATGCTGCCGTTGTGTCCTTGGGCAAGGCACTTAACCCGCCTCTCCCCCGGAGTCTGCGTTCACCGGTGTGTGAATGTGTGAGCGGTTTCTTGATGTGACGCGTTTCGAGCGACTTGAAGGTGGAAAAGCGCTGTATAAAAATGTGACCGTTTACCGTGAGGTTTGGTTGGTCGGGTTAGATCTGTGGAGAGGCGCCCCCCGCTCACATATGAATGTAAGTATTTCTGAGCAATTTAAACACCTGTAATTGAACAAATGCAAGATGGATGCGTTTAATGCCGTACTGTGGAGCGTTCCAGGCAAAGCAGTAACGTCTCCATGGAGACAAACAAGAAAAGTTACACAGTCCACCTTTAAGCAACAGGCTATTTAAATCATTACTTTTTAAAACTCTCTCTTCTCTCCTTTCTCTCTGTCTTTCTCTCCCCTCTCCC
>KN484094.1:0-15030 GCA_000787095.1 Periophthalmodon schlosseri
CTGATTGGTTAATCCGCCTGTCAGTCGTGTCCTCTGGAATCGGGGAGACAGGTACGGTTCCAGATTAGTGATGGTCAGGAATGAGTTGACTCTTTTGAAAGGTTCCTTAATGTGAACGGTTGGATCTGAATCTCATTTTTTTAAAAGAGCCAAATCTTTTTCTTTCTAATTTGTATACATTTTTATACTGATAAACAATCAGCACAAAACAGAGCAGGCAACACGAGTGAGAGCTTTGTGCACAAAAAATATTTGGGATCCTAATAACAGTTAGTTTTAAAATTATTATTATTGTAGTACAATGTTTTATTTAGATTATGCATAACTTAGGTAAACACACTCACACTCTGAGTTCAAACCATTTTAAACATAAAAAGCTAAAAACAACCAAAATATGCGATAGAAACAACCAAATGAAAAAAAAAAAAAAAAAAGAAGTAGTTTATTGTAGTCTATTTATTTGGCTGAAATATTACATTCTGTGGCTTTCTTGTTGTTTTACTGTGCCAATGGCACATTATTTCTTACCTGACAACATGAAACAGACTGGCAATGGCCTCTCTGACCTAAAGTGTTTTGCACAAAGGACATTATGCAACAGCTGCAATATTTCTTCGGTAGCAGTTGGTAGCAGGGCTTGAACCTCCAACCTTTGCTTAGTGCGTTAAGCTTGTTGAACCTTCACTTCTCTCAGGCCAAGGTTATTTTGTTGATTGTATTCTGCCGTGGTATTGTATCTTTCACATTCTCAGGAGTGAACTAAATAAGAGCCTGGGAACTATTATTGTGTCCTTGAGCAAGACACTTCACCAACTTTGTGCGTATGAACTAAAGAGTGTTTGTTAAGTTGAGTAGTAGATTGGAAATCACCATTCACCATTGCTGCAGAACCACAACTGAATACAAAAGAATAACTGTAAAGCAACATATGTGACAAAACTAACACATCATCATAAGAACAAGTATCAAAGTACTAAAGTGCATTATGTAACTTTTTCTAGTGGAGAGATGTTATCGCTTTGCCTGGAATGTTTCAAGGTAGGATATTAAGTGCGTCTTGCATTCAACATGTGTTTTTATGGCTAAGCCTATCTTAAAAACATGTGGCCCAGGAACTAATGCTGGTAGGCAGTTAGCATGCTAGTTCCTGTTAGGATTACAGCAACAGCAAAACTCTGCTCTGGGCTGTGAAAGTATAAACTCATTGTGGTGAATAATTAGGATGCTCTGAATTATAAGGTAAGTGAGGAATAACTTTGGACAACTTCAAACTGTTTAAAATGAACTAGTTGTTTTTTTGTTCTTTTTTTTACTTAATTCATACAGGTACCGTCCATTATGCATTCTTTAATTATCTTTTAAACATGCTTTTGCTCACCTTGGGATGAGAATTTCACATTTTCTAAATTAAAATAATGTCTGCATTTTGAAAATGTACTTTATAAACCTCACCTCAATTTCCCTGAGGCATTTATGTGCTGGCAGCAATGGGAAAGAACATTTAGAAACTAAACAGTTGACGTCCTTATCCTCCGTGAATGCTATGCTAACAGAGCCATGCTTTTGTTGTGAACACAATTTGACCCCAGAAAAAGTCCGGTGATGGTTTATGGGCTTAAAAATTGGATAGAAGTCTGGAGTTTTATCTATGACGCAACAAAACTGGAAAAATACAAACAGAGCTTTTTTGAGTGCTTAGAGGAGACAACTTTGGATTAGAGGATTAATGAAAATATCGTGAAAGAAACAAAATGGTTAGAAAGTCAAAGTCAATTTTCCTTAATATATGTTTTTTTTTAAGATATAGACATTTCACCTCTTTCCATAGAATAATACAAACCTATAGTGATGTCATCCTAGCAAAACCAAATAAGTTAGAGTTTCCCAGCTTCATTATCTGGAGACACAGAGAGGAGTTATTTGGTCTTTCATATGAGTTTCTGATGAAGTGATGAAATGAGGATGCAAGCCTTTTTCTTTTGTGTAAGAATATAGAGCTTATTACAGACTCATTGTACCATGTAAAAGAGCGGCAGGATTGCACGATGGCTTTGGGGATAGATCACATTACAGTCATATTTCTGTCATGTGTTTGGTCTTGTGTCTTTGCTCCTAAGACATTCTCTTGAGACAAAAATGTAATGATGTAAATTCCCAGTGCAATAAATAAAAAGACAATGTACAAAAAATGTGTAGAATAGCATGTTTAGCTCAAATGTGAATGAATAAACCTAAAAATGATAATTTAGCATTGGATTTTGTTTTGAATTCAGTATTTTATTAGGCCTCTAGAAGTTTAAATTTCTCTTATGACTGATTTAATTTTTTAGGATTGATTAGGATTTTTTTTATTTTTTTTCTGAATGGCCTTTTCAGCTGTTTAGTATGGTGGCACAGTGGTTTGCATTCTCACCTCACAACTGCAAGGTCCCTGGTTTGTTAGCCAGACCAGTTAGTTATAGATCTGGTTGGAATGTTCCACAGCATAGAATTAAACTCTTAATTAAAATCTTGCATTTATTCAACTACAAGTGTTTTTATTGCTCCAAAATAACTAGGCAAACATGCTGCCTTCTTACTGTGAGCTGGCTTGCCTCTCTCCAGATCTAACCTGTAACTTGACCTGTACAGGCTATTTCTTCCATAATAAATTATGCATGTTCTTTCACAATGATTGAAAATAATAGTCTTTTATAATTCAGTGATAATAATGACTACTATATTCACAGCCTATTTCTCATGTGCACTAAAAGGATATGCACTGTTTAAATCCAGGCTCCAAACGGTTCTGTTTAGCTGTGCGTATGACTGAAAGGGTTTTTTTCTGCACTCTTCTTTTTTAATGCTAATTTTATGATGATTATTTATGTTTTGATTAGTTGTATTGTGATTTTAATGTCTTTCTTATTCTGTAAAGCGCTTTGAATTACTTTGTGTATGAATATGCTACACAAATAAACTTGCCTTGCCTTGCCAAATGTAGCGCACTAAAACACATCTGTCTTGTGCTGCGAGCCTTGACACTATTTTTTACCTTTACTTGGACAAAGCGCGACGGATAATTATCTTGAAGCCGTACCTGGATCACATGTTAGAGCCTTTGGCGTACTGGATGTGTTACTGAGTGGACCCAACTCGTGGACCTTTTCGTTTAGTTGGTTGCGCTCTGCATTTTACTTTGAGAGACGATTCTGCAGTATACTGTAGGTTCTAAAACTCCTACATTTAAACTACCCTGGTCATAAATATTCATGGTAAAAGCGGGTAATCTTGACATTCATCCATTCCTTCTGGCAACCACATATGACGTCACACACAGGTGGCAAGTTGGTGTGTGCAGGTAGCTGCTCCTCTGACTGACTTGTTCTTCTCCACTGCGTCTACAACACAATAAAGAGAGCATGCATAAAGACACCACAGAACACACAAAATAATAGGCTTACACCTACCCAATAAACTGACATGTAGCAGATTTATCCAAAACCATTGATTTGTCCCAGTTTTATTCAAGAAATGTCCCAGATGTCCCTATTTTTTACCAATCTGACCCTGCCCAGAGTAAAGAGTGCGATATATTGTCATTTGTTTAGCTAAAATGCAGAAAACCATGCCTGAAAATGACCATAAGACAAAAAAATGCACTGACAGAAGTCTCTCACATTATACTATTATACTATTATACTGACCCACAAGTGAGTCGAGAATGGACAATGTTAGGCCTGTCACGATAACATTCTAAACAATATTGTTAAATATTGTTGCGCTGTATAAATGAATAGCAGAATGCAACACTTAAGTAATGAGTTTGTGTAATTTTTGTTCATAATTCTACAGCTAAAATCGTATCATATCGCAGAAAAAAATTACAAAAATGTTTCCACTACTACAAAGAAAAAGTACTAATGATAAATATTGACCCCCCCCCAAAAAAAAAAAAAGATTGTTCCATTTGTAATATATTGAATAAATCACTATAGTAATTATTGTGGCCTAGACAATGTTACACACCTTTTTCACAATTTTATTCATACCAACCATCCCAACCCCAGTGTGTCCCAGTTTTTAATTTTGAAAATGTGGTCACCGTAGTCATACAGTGTTGCCAGTAAGACAAACAACATTTAGCCTACCCTGTACCTGAAAATTCTATTCACTTGCTGTATGGATGTAATAGATGTAAAATGCACTACAAAAAACATTTCATAATTCAAATACACATACATATATTCCACCTTTCTTTTAATGTGAAATCATTTGAAAGAAAAGTACTTGTGTACTCCAGGTTGGCAAACACTAACACTAACCTAAAACACAAAACTTTGTGTTGTCTTCCTCCAGCCTCCACATGGCCATATCTTCCACGTCCCTTTGTCACTATGGCGATGTGTCCCCTTGTCGCTACGGCAATATGAGTATGCTATCATCTGTCCGCACATCCTTACTCACCGCTCAAAGGTCAGCGCAAAGTGACAAGGCCAGTCTCCAAATATACCCCCCCCCCGCCCCCAAAAACTCCCCCAACCCTTAACCAACAACCACCCCCCCCCCCGCCCTCACAAACTCCCTCTACTCTTTAGCAAACACCGAATGCTAGCGTCGCAAATCCGGTAGGGACAAATAGAGCAGTATGCTAATGGTGCTGTTTATCGAGATGGACTGAGGCGGCCCCCCTGCTGCAATCTGCACTTACAGCGCTCATTAATCTCTATTACGGAGACAAAAAGGGATAAAGCTAGCATAGCGCGGCGCGGAGATTGTGACGTACGCCTTATGTCTTTGTGCTTTGGCAGCGTTCATCTGGTAAGTGCAGGCAAAGAGGATAAAAAACGGCCATTATATTGTGCTACTGATGCATGTGCTTACTTACTCCAACCCTTAAGCACGCAATGTCGCTAATCATTCACATACAGAGGGATATAAAGCTATTCCAGGCCTGTATAAACCAATATTTGTAAGACTATGGTTTATTTAAAGAGGGTGTAGCGTACATAATCAATTTTATTTGAACTTTCTACCATGTTATAACTTTGCCCCATCAAAAACGTGAGAGGTTTTAGATGTGATTCATGCATGTTTCAGTAATTTAGCGATCTATTCAAACCCTCCGTACGGTTAGCTATAAGTTCCTGTGCAAGACTCAGACCGCAAGCCTACGTCATCTGCTCCCACGTCACAATTTTTTCAAAAGCATGATACAAAACTGTACACAACAGCTTCACAAACCTGATGCGATGTGCAGTGGTTTCATTAGCAGGATCTACGCTAATTGTGTGGTGATAGAGCTCTGAAGGGGGAGTGACTTAACGCGGGGAGCAAAGAGAGGGGAGACTCAGAGCATCAAAAATGAAAGCGGAACTTCTAAAACATATTAATACTTTGTTTTTGGCAAATATTGCATTTTCAAAACAGTAAAAGGTAACATTGTGATCTAAATATGTTATGTGTTTGCAATTAACACCCCATAGACGTAAAATTCCCTCTGCTTAACAACATCTGAAACGTTGTCTGACTCGTTGTCGGATCTACAAGCATTAATGTCAATCCAGGTGCATTTGTTGCTAAAAATACATTGAAAAACATGCAATCTTACTATGAGTGGAGACGCCTCTCCACAAATCTGCTTTGTGTCAGCTCTCTGATTTTCTCCATGAAGTTAAGCAAGTCGTGTTTGAAAAAATGTTTAGTTTTTGTTGTTTCATTTTCCTGAACTACTGAAATTTAACTAGAAAATGTTTGCTTTGGTAGTAAGTAAAATGAGTAGCACAGATTTGAAGGGCTTTCTTATTTCTTATTATAAAGCATTTCATTCTCTGTGAACCGGGACGAGCGCTGTTAGCATGCTAGTTGTTATCAGCATTACTGTGACCCCAAAACTCTGGTCTCCGAAAGTTCCAAAAGCACTTGTAAACTCTTTGCGGTGAATAATTAGGATGAGGAGAAATAACTTTGAACCACTGCAAACTGTTTAAAATGAACTCGCTCTGTTTTTCACGTTTTTAAGACTATAAAAAATCTGGCACAGCGTCTTTAAATAATCACAACAGAACCCTGCAGCCCACACTGCGACAGTTACGATAAATCCCACGCCACCTCATACTTATACCTGTCCAGATTGCGATCTAGTGACCTGCTAGCGCCCCAGATAAGAATCGGCCGTGAGGAAGAGCTCTCTACGGTGGTAATCACTTATAATGGGAACGAATGGGGTCCCTCTCCCCCTGATATGCTGTTTACTCCCTGTCAGAGCTGATAAATACTGCCGGGTATAAGCGAACGGAATGGAGGGGGGAGTCGGCGAAGACAATACGAATTCAATATCGAGATGAAGGAAATGCAAATACCCACATATGTGCTTTGATGGCGTTAGGGCGTCGTCGGCAGGATGACAAGTGACTGTACGGTGGAATAGCGAGGTTCAGATGCACGCGCTTTGTTACCGTGTGATAAAAGATGTTGTTTCCATTGTGGAGGAGTAGTGGAGCAAGCAGGTGAAGATACGGGGTTGGCATGTATGCAAAGGGAACTATCTGTAAGCGATATGCTGGGAATTCTTTGATCCATTATGGGGTGTTTTCACAGTAAATATCCAGAGAAATGTTCAGAATGATGGCACATGTCTTTTGTTCCACTGTATCTATTCATAAAGCATGTTTACAATGCATAGGTATTACCATTTGATGTTTACTATTAATTACAAAGACCAAAGTAATTATAAATCCCATTATAATAGGTAGCTAATTAAGGATAATGTTTACAGTGTATATAAATATACTATACACAAACCACAAGTATCTATGTCGCTTAAAGGGGCGGCAGTAGCTCTGTTGGTAGAGTGTTTGCCCACTGATCCGAAGATTGTCGTTTCGAATCTCGCTCTCAACATCAACACCATTGGTAGATCCACAGACCCACATGTTGGAGGTGAGATTCCAGCTCCCATAGATGAATACTTTGTCCTTAGGCAAGACACTTAACCCACCTCGCCTCCAGCGTCTGAGTACGCTTGATGTAAGATGAGTGCCTAGAAGGTGGAAAAGCGCTATATAAAAATGTGATCATTGACCATTAAAAGGTGCATTAGCTTTTCTGCCTCTGCATTTGACCCATCCTCCAATGCTGCTGGGACAACCTGTCAGGAGCAGTGGGCCAGTGACCCATCTCCAGAGCTGGAACTAGTCTTGGTCAGGACTACTTTAGTTGGTAGCTTTGACCTTTGGTGCATGTTTTGGATTGATGGGGGAAACCAAAGTGCCCAGAGGAAACTCACCCAGACACAGGGAGAACATGCAAACTGCACAGAAAGTCGTGGGCGACCCGGAACCTGGAATCTTCTAGCTGTGAGGCGTGAATGCTAGCCACTCAGCCACTGTGCTGCCAACCTGTCTTCATGGATATATTACAGGTGCTGTCCTCAGACCAATTTACAGGTCAGATCTGTGGAATGGGCCCTCACTCAGAATAAGAATACATGCTTAGTAAGTTATTTTTAGCAATAAACCTCTACCTGTAATTGAATGAATGAACTGAACGAGATAAGTTTAATGCCGCACTGTAAAATCTTCCAGCCAAAGCAATAACATCTCCACTGAGACAAGCACGTAGACCAGAAAGTTACATGGTGCAACTTTAAATTTAGAATAAAATCTGTCACTATCACACTGCTCTGTGATATTTTCTTTATTTGTTTTTTTCTCGGCTAAAAAGCGAAACCAATTGACGTCTACCCTCTTATTTCAAACCTAATTTTTCCAATTTCATTTCCCATTAGTTCTGTAATAAATGCTCTATTGTTTCAGCCACAAGCTCTTTGCTGTGAATACTACAGCAATCAAAAAACAAACTGTAGAAAGAAGTAACAAATCTTAAAGCAACACTGTGACTTTTTGGAGGTGGCATGTCACCTGCATGATTCCATGGAAATAATAAGTTAAACCATACTTCGGAACATTCTCTATGGAGATATACATGTTTTATGCCATACTGTGGAAGACTATACCCAAAGGAACAACATTTCCATGGTCTAGGTCAAATAAGAGTCAGGTTTGTGGAGATGCAAGCCAAGCCTACTGATAGTAAGGACGCATGTTTTTTCAGTGCAATGAAAACTACCAAAAGTGGAAGATGAAGCCAAGCCTACTGATAGTAAGGACGCATGTTTTTTCAGTGCAATGAAAACTACCAAAAAAGACAACAACAACAAAACAAACCATGCTTTTATTTTAGTTTTTTTTTTAGTTTTTTTTTTTTTTTTGGCTAAAAAGTTACTTACTGGAGCTTAAATGTAAGATTTTGATTTTAAACTAAGCATCACCAATCTGTGTCCCCAGACTCGAGGTAAACATGTTCAAATCAAATATAGCTTTAACTGATAACTAATGCTGATTTATTCTTAATTACAAAACACTGAACATGATCCCCAAGTAGTTTATAGTTTTCAATGCTGAATTCCAGTTGGTTTAAACCTAAAGTGACTCTCTCTGATCTGAATTCTCTGCAGCTCAGTGAGTGAATTCTGGAGGTTCTGAGCTTTCACATGAGGCCTGGCCTGTTCATATACTGAGAATCAGAAAAAAAACTTGCATTTGTCCTGGCAACGCAGGTTCAGGTTTCCTTTAAACTACAGTACTGCATTGTGTAACATTGTGTAACATTGTGTAACATTGTGTAGCTATCTTGCTAACCTGTCAAAACCAACAAACTCCTGTCCTGAAATCCAGCCTCCCAGTGGATATTGAATATGTATAATGCATCTTCGTTACTCATAATACGCCACACTAACCTTTATAGTAGGCTCCGAGGTGCACAGCCCAGATTAATGTGTGTGAGGTATTCTGCTGACAAGGCTGTTTATCTCTGCGCTTTAAGTGATCTGCATCTCCAATTTAACCCCAAACTGCTTATTCATAACCGCGCTCCATTCATTTTCTGTAATTACTTTACAGGCTGGAGAGCAGTGTGGGTGGTGCTTATCTAAAGACAATTAGTTCATATATTCTCTTTAACTTGGTGTGTGTTTTAACAATAAAATGAGTAGGTATGATATTGTTTTGCTCAAAAATGTGCTTTAAAAATAGTTTTAAATAGGTAAATAAAGGCACATCTTTTCAATAGCAATTTGAACATAAGTTTTGGTTACATCTTTACCGTCTGTACCGTTACAGCAAAACTCCAGTGTGGTCTCTGAAAGTTGTGAACTTATTGCGTTAAGTGAGGAATAATTTTGGACCTCTGTAAACCGTTTCAAATCAACTAGTTCTGTTTTTCACATTTTAAAACAGTAAAAATCAGGTACAGCGCCTTTAAGTATGTAATTCTAACTGGTATCGATTGGTATTAGTAAGACATAATTAGTTTGTTAGGTGGTAACTGCCTTATGACGAGGAAGTTGACAGTTTTAATCCAACTCTAACCTGTACATAATGTTGTTGTGTCCTTGGGCAAGACACTTTACCCACCTTGCCTCCAGTGTCCATGTACATAGTATACAACAGTGTGTTTGTGAAGATGAATGTGGGACATCAAATGGAAATGACGTGTAACGCAAAACTGACTTTTTTATTTTATTTTTGACCATGCTATAAAGTTGTCCCTCATCAAAACCTTGCCTGGAGTTGTTTTTAGCTGCATTCACGCTTATTTCATTAATCCATTAATCCATCGTCATCTTCTCTGGGTCTCAAAAAGCTCCTCTGCTCGCATTTTGCTTGGCTTGTTGCATCACAGGTAAAAATAGACTTCTGCACAGTTTTGAAGCCCATAAGCCATTACCGGAATTGTTCTGTGGTAACAAATGCATGGACTGTTAGCATTAGCATGATCTTCATTTCTTTATTTTCTCATTGTTCATTCCCTTTGCTGACAGCAGAGGGAGCTCCAACAACTTAATCCCTCATTGTAAACAGAGGTGTAGTTATTTCTTAAGTGTTTTTTTCCAAATGTAGACATTATTTTTAGTTAGAAAATGTGAAAAACCTATCCCAAGGTGACCAGAAGCATGTTTAAAAAGGGAATGAAAGCCACAAGAATGCGTAATATGTGTTCATTAACGTGCACTGTCCTGAACAAATGATCACATAATAATACAGTCTTTGTCACATTCCCGTGTCACCTTGCTCAGCCTGACACTGGTCTTTTCCCTCCTCTAGCTCATCATCATAATCATCTTCACCTCACTGTAAAGACAAGAGAAATCAGAGAGGCTTATTTTAAAATCTAGCTGAAACGTATATGTTCATTTACTTTACATATACCTCCATCAAATCACCTCTCGAGCTCACCTGGCAAATCCATAATGATATCTCTCTGTATTTTTTATACACATTGATATCAGTCTGGTCCCCACGTCCTCTGTTGCGTCTTAAGCCCTGTCAAACGTGATCGTGCAATCAGATCTGTTTTTTTCAGTGACGCATGTGAAACGAAGGAGCTCATTGGTCACCTATGATCTACAAATAAAATCCAATCTATCTCACCTCAGATTAACAGGGTTTCGTGCTTCGCTCATTGATTCTGCAGAAATCCACAGTGTTTTTCAGCCCCCTGTGATATTCTTTTTTCTTTTAATATTTCCGATAAGGACGGACCGTGCCTGTCCCCGATTGGCTAATTCACCGGTGACCAGACTCACATCTTCGTAAAGTATTGAAGAAGTGTGCGTTCTGGATCCCAGGCAACTCTAAAGCTCTAAAAAAAGAAAAAATATATATCAAATGACCATGCGGCAAAACTATTATCGTTAATGCAATAGTCTGTAACTTTCTAGAGGTACAACGTCAGCTACATAGTCCCATCGAAACAGAAAGCCATAATTTGGAACATTCTCCATGGAGGTAGATACGTTTAATGCCATACTGTGGAAGATTATTGAGCTCATTCCGCCCCGTCCACAGAATTTGGGAAAAGTTTCACCTCAAAAATATGAGATAAAGTAGGTCAACCATGCACTGAGGCTTAAAACGGCTTTGTAGTCCATATATAACTTATTTGCTGTTAAGATCAACATCCTCATGCAAAATAATACAACCCCAATGAAGATGGTGGCGCCCCCTGGCCATAAGCTGAATAGCCAAAGGAACAGCATTTCCATGGAAACAGCTTGCCAAATAAGACTCAGAGATGCAAGCCTGCTCACAGTAAGGACACATGTTTTTTTAAAAAGTTTTTTTCAGTGCAATAAAAAACAAAATGAAAAAACCTAAAAAAAACATGCTTTTATTTTTGTCTATTTTTTGGCTGAAGCGTTGCATAATGAAGCTTTAAGATGCTGCTCGTGTCATTGTTTTGGTTGGGTGTTTGACTCACGCGTTAAATAAAATACAAATACAAATCTAAATTAAAGCGTAAATATGACTAAATACAAAATTACTTCCACCAGTGAAATGACGTCATGTGACATTTGTGTTGCTGCAAACCAAAATGACCCTTTTTGACCATACAGCTTTGAGGGCTCTCATGTACCCTTTACAGTTGATAACTTAAATATCACGAGCCAGCCGACACCACTTGAAAGCAGCATATCAATTAACATTTGCCTGCTTCCATCTCTATTAAAGCCGCTGTACCTGATTTTTACAACAAAGCAGTTTGCAGTGGTCCAAAATTATGCCTCACTTACCTTATGCATTCAGAGCATCCTATAATTATCCACCACGATGAATTTATAAGCGCTTTTCACAACTTCCAGAGACCAGAGCGGAGTTTTGCCGTCACGGTCATGCTAACAACAACTAGCATGCTAACTGCACTCTTTCTGATTATCGAACCAAAAAAAAAAACGCTTTACAATTAACAGCGGATTTATTTTGACCTCAAGAGCTGTGTATAGAATATATCTGTACTGGGGCGGTACAATATTTGCTCAAATATGTGGAAAAAAATCAGGTAGAGGCACTTTAAAGATGCAGATGTGACTATTGTGGTTGGGGGTTCATCACCACTTGTCTCCATGGTGATGCTTTGCAGAATGTTCCACTATTACAAACGTTTTTAATTTCCAAAAATACCAGTTGACGTCACCTTAATGGAGGTAGATATGTTTATTGCCATACTGTGCATTCTAGTAAAGCAACAACCTGCAAACATGCAGTTGGCAGACCACCAGAAAAGCTCCATAGTGCACCTTTAAAGAATTGATGTACACTGCCAGTCAAAAGTTTAGACACACCCTCTCATTCAGTGTTTTTTTTTTCTTTGTTTACTACTTTGTACATTTTATATACATACAGAATACATCAAATCTATGATGCCAGATATATGGAATTATGTGGCAAAGAAAAAAAGTGAAATAACTAATAAATATTTTTATATTCAAATTTGTCAATCAAAGCAGCTACACTTTGCTTTGTCAACAGCACTACAAACCCAATGGTGGTTCTTTTTAAAGACAATACAGCAGGAGATGTATTGACATGTTTTGACTGCAAGGTGCAAGCCATCTTCAGAACTGTAAATACATCTCCTACTGTATTGGTCTTTAAAAAGAACCCAAGTTGCTAAAGCATAAAAAAAGACATAATGAGCGTTTTTGGATTACTCCACAGCAAATATAAAAGTATTAACATTTAGGGGGGTTGGCTTTTTTCAGCAAGTGTGATTTGACCTCCTGTGAGTCATTTCCAAATTGGCTTCAGTCCCATTTGTCATATAGTGGGGGTTAAAACTGAGAGTCATGAAGGATTTTCCTCATTTAACTTTCAGTGAGTGATGCTGAGTAATGAAACTCAAGAGGACCTATTAAGTTACTATGGTAACCACTCCCCTTTGGAGAGGGAGCGCTCACATGCACACAGCCGTGGACCAGTCAGACGGGCTTAGCACAGTGACTGAGGTGGTGCTGGGACTCAGTCTGCGGAACCAGGTTTTGGACTTCTTAAATTGGTAAGTTCATATAAACATATCTTCATTGTCTTTTATTTATTTTATTAAGGAAACTGAAAGTAAAACATTAGAGAATAACCTCCATTTATATCAACATCAGCTTAACGACTTCAGCGATCAACCTCAAGCTGCTTCAGTATGACATCAATGCGAGAACATTTGATCACTTGTAACCATAGATTGTTGTTTGATATGATGTTAGCATAAATGTGAAGCTAATCAAAATGTTAAAAAGTGCATCATCTAATGTTTATTAATCGCATAGATGTAATCGTGACTGTTATTTCTCAAAATGCATTATTTATGTGTGAACTTCCTTCATTCGTTCAAGTTGTGATTTATTTATTTTGCCCTATTTAATTTTTTGACGCTATAATACAGGGTGTCCATAAGTCCCTTTACAATTTTAAAATTAAATTACAAATGCACGTGATAAGATATATTAATTACATTTGTTCTATTATACTCACTGATAATAAAAGTTTTTAATCACATTGGGGTCTGCATGTTCGTGAGTTCCTCAAACATTTCCAGACTGTTGGACTGGAAGGGATGGACCAATTCTGTGGCCACGACGTTCTCCAGATCTCACACCTCTAGATTTCTTTCTATGGGGCTATGTTAAATATGTCGTGTATCAAACAAAGATACGGGACACTACTGCACAAAAGCAAAAGATAACACATGCGACCACTGATGAGGCTCTGCTGCAGCGAACATGGCAAGAAATCCAGTACCGTCGTGATGTGCTTCGACTAATGGTGCTCACATAGAGGTGTATTAAATGAGGTAAAAAAACAAAAAACAAAAAACTTTGGAACCCACTGAGTAAATAGAAGTTTGATTAAGATATCTTATCAACTGCCTTTGTAATACATGTTTTTAATTATAAAGAGACACCCTGTACAATGCAGCAAGGTTATATTTTACAAATGACCAACATCTTTTCATGTTTAAGTTAACTTCATATTTGCTATTGCAGCAAATATATGAGACCATGTTGCAGCTCAAATGAAATGTAACATTTTATTTTGTTGATGTTTATGCTGTTGTTCGTATGTGACTTTTGGCTGGTGTGATTATCTACGTTAACTGACTCATTTGTATGTCAACAATGTGATTTATTTGAGAAAATGCAGGTTAGGCTAGAATATGGAGGGCTTTTATAGTTAAAGTGCCAAACATTGAGGGAAGCTCCAAGCTTCCTTGATGCACCTGGATTAGTAAGTACTTATATTATTACATTAACAATATCACTTTAAATGTAAACTATATATCAATCATATCAATCGTCTATAGAGGATTCCCAGTATCTACATCCATGAGGTGTAGAGCCACCTTAGATGTCGGGACTGAGGTGTGTTTAGCAATGCCTTTACCCAGACTGAAGTACATGCAGTACATTTGTGAGTGGAACAGGCTTGCTTTACTGACGTTTGTTGTGCATATATGTTATTTTAATAGGCTGGGACAGTGATGTTACCTCCCTGCTTCTACTTCTCCACCTTCTTCCACCAACATCGAGAGGACCAAAGAAGATGGCCAACATTAGCTCAAAGTCTTAGTTTTTATCATTTGTGTAACTAAGCAGAGCTATTCATGTTTAGCTAATTAACTCAGACTCAGAGCTACCTTGATGCAGTTTAGTCAAGGGCTTTTCCTGTTTTTCATATTATGTTTGGTGGGAAAGCACACAAAAATGACCTACTTGTCATATGCAGTTTAAATACATTTGGATTGTGTTGCGTCTTCCTAATTTATTTCATTTATAAAGAAACAAGGCTGAGAAGTTCTTCATCTTTATGGACTAAACCTACCATGATCAGTGGATACAACTTTAGCGATCCTCCACATTTCCTACAACAAAGCACTTGCAGTTTTCTACACAATAATTCAAACCACAGTTTATAACACAAACGTTACAAAGAATAACTGCACACATTAAACTATATTGTTTTAATTGTAAAGGTTCTGCAAATTTTCCAGCATTTGCTAATCCATCATGCTCCAGCATAAGAATGAGGTTGCAAACATTTTGAACTAATCTTGTTTCTGAAACAACTTCCAAATTAACACCTGCCAACAATTCAGACAAGGGATTAAAGCAGATTCATGCAGTGGAATGTCCAGTGAGCTGCCCATTTCTCATAGAAA
>KN484095.1:7518-26552 GCA_000787095.1 Periophthalmodon schlosseri
TTAGACAATTATTTTTCTGCATAACTAAAGAATTCATACCACAACATCATCACAAATGATGTAAATTCCATATGGGTGATGGACTCTAGACAGAACATTTACTACTATTACTACCATTACTATGGGGGTATAGCTTTAACATTACATTTATCTAGCTAGAATAATATCCACACAGGGCAAGCTCATTACAGGTTACAGTGAGTATTACAGAGAGTTAACTTTTATTTACAAACACTATTTAAAAGCAAAGGTATGGGAGTAGCAAACTTTATAAAACAATGACAAACATGTAGGTTACACTGACAGACAAAGGACACAACCAAAAAGAAAATGGTATTCCTTAACTGGATGAATATAACCATGCAGCATAGTTAAGGCATAGGCGTGCAGGTCTGGCCCCACCTGGCCCGAGATCCGCTCCTCTGGCAGCACCTCTGGCTTTATCTTAAGCAGCTTGACTGCTATGGGCTTGCCAGTGCGCCTGTCAGAGGACACCTCAAACTCCACGTCATCTGTGTGCACACACAAACACACAGGACACCATGAGTGACACGCTCTACACAGCATTCATTTGAAACATCTCCTGAATATTTTAGAAATGAAGCAGTGCGACTTGTCACCTCCGACTTTGAGCTCCTGCAGGTTGCCATTGTACTGGGAGCAGTGGAAGAAGAGTCGGGCCTGACGCTCTGAACACTGGATGAAGCCATAGGAGGTGAGGAGCTTCTCCACCACTCCCGTCTCCCTGATGCCTGGCCCGCTCCCATTGGCATAGGCTGTATGGCCATTATTATGGAGCATGTTGGGATCAAAACTCATCTGGAGAAGACAAATAAAAGTATTACAATCACAACATCAAAAAGGTATTGCCAAGTACACAACAAAAGATTGAACATGCAAACATGGCATATCAAAGTGGATGAGGGAGTATAGAGTACTGTAGCACCTAAGTATAATCTACATTACTGCACTGTTTAGTAGCTCCTGTGTAAATCAGTGCTCATCAAAATAAAGATGACAATTAGGCATAAATAAAGAAGGCTCTTTTTCTGTATCTAATGGTTAGTGTCATATACAAAGTGAGGGTTATTTACATATTCAGGTTACATGCAGGGCTGAACACAAAAGTATGATTAATTGCTAGTCAGAGAACACTCCTTTTTGACAAACCAAATCTTTGGTCACTGCTTATCTGAGCCACACCTCCTTTTAGTCATTTAAACACCAAACCATGCGGCTAGCCACAGCAGTGTCCTGTGTGGCGCTAATGCACGGCCCCTTACTGATCTCTGATAGAGGGGGGTCCGCTTGTGTTTTTTGCTTCCAGGGTGAGGATGGCATGATACAGAGGAGGAGCGAGGGATGGGCACAGGAGCAGTGGACGAATGGGCAGGTCGGGGTTCAGACGAGCCCCGCTCCATTTTAGGCACAGAGGACATGACTCGGCCGTGCTGTGGGGAGGAGGGGACAGCTTTCAAACAGTAGGCTAAAAAGGAGGTCAGTCTTGTGGACTGCTTCCAAATACATCTGTAACCGCTTCATGTAGTCAGGACTGGGCCCCACTTATGACACAAAAACCAAAGCCTACACTTTCAAAACAATCCCTCACCATCACATACATTTGACCTGTCAAACACAGAGCCAGCTTGATTCAAAAGGTCTGTAGTATTGGACAGCCAAAGTGACTTAAAGCACATGTGTATCTTGACACTTCCCCTCAGGAACATGGCTTCAGAGCTTCAAAACATTGATGACATTTGTAGTAGAGCTCTGTGAACAGACTTAGGGCAGAGCACCATCTCTCCAGAGAGCAGGAAGAAGAACTGTTACTGTGTAAGCAAACCTGACCATTAACAACAACAGAAAAACTAATAGTGGAAATTCAGAAGATGCAAATGAAAAGACATCTACAGTGGACAGAGTCGGATGAATGTGGGTAAATGTGGGTAATGAGAAGGGTCCCAAAGAAGCCTCATTTTGCACCACTAAGGCATTTATGGGTGACAGAACTGCTCTAATTGAATGTGTTCCAGCGGATTTCATTGGTCTTTGTTTTTAGCAAATTTGATGAAATTTAAGTCAATGCGTTGGACATTTGTAAACAAATTAGCCTCAGGTGACACACGGCTGGACCGAGGCTAGTTTCGGGAGCCCCACAGGGATGAAAGGTTAGACCATTCACAGCAGAGATGCAGGGCGGGTTGGTAGATGGGTGTGTAATGGCGGGGTCGGGTTGGGGACGTAGAAGAAGAGGTGGGAAGGCGGACTTACAGATCGGCCATACGGCGAAAGGCTCAGTCCGACAGGGGAGGTGCTGCTCAGGTCAGCGCTAACGAACGCGGTGGGTGGCGACGCAGGCAAGGTAAACTCAACAAAGCCTTTCCAGGGGCTGCCCATATTGTCCCATACACTGGCCAGAGCACTCGCTGAACTGGATTACACTTTGGATTTTGCTTGATAATTCTAAAGGATTTTGTACATATGCACCCAAAGATACACCAGTGGACGTCTGCAAGGGCGAAGAGAGGAACAAACAGAACCGGTGAGGCACAGGCTGGGTACATGGTGTGTGCATATGACCAGTGGGAACGACAGACAGGACAGCTGAAAACATGAGCTTTGAAGGACTGGCAAACCAATCAAATACGAGGACAGTCTTACCCCTAGCTCAGACTGTATGCGGAGCAGCTGCGGTGCGACGGTGGCAAGAATTCGAAAGCATCAAAAGAAATGAGAGTAACGCCAGAATTACAGTGACTGCAAGTGCGGTGTCGTTCAAGTCACACAAGACTTAGAAGGTTAATCAAATCAATGTACCCTGCCACACTGAACATGGCAGAGTGCGAGTGTGGGTCCGGGTGAGGCGCGGGTCTGCGTAAAGAATTCGCAAGAAGTCCACTTCTCCCCAGACACCGCAGCGGTCTAGTGCAGTTTTAAGGTTATTAGACATGTGTCAACACGTGAACACAGGTGTACCGCGTTGCTTTGGTCAAATACGCATCGCAGTTGTCGTGGTGTAACAGGCCATCTGCAAGTAACCCGCTCAAAATATGTGCCGAACCCGCCCAGCAGTTAGTGTAAAACCAGCGTAACTCAGACCGCCCACAGAGCACTGCAGAGGAGGCGGGTGTAGCTGGCCTCCCTCGCACTGATGCGCTTTTGTCGTTAAGCAGGTCTACGCTGATGCTGCCAGTATGTCTGAAGTCTTAAAGCTGGTTTAAACTCATTCAGCTCAATACTGGCGTCTTGACACAGACATGAACTGTGAGAGCCTCTTCATCACAATATATTTTTTTTCATTTGAACAATATACAATTACATTATGCTCTTGTGAAGATATTTCTGTGACAAACTTTCAAGACTCATTATTCATACGCAATCCGTGAAGTATTTGTGGATCATCCAATCACAGCCCTTGCAATCCGCACTTCAACAGAAAATAACTTTTTAGATAAGGTGCACATCCCTAGGCCATACACAACATTGCAAACGACACAGAGCTGTGCATACATTTGACCCTTGAGTATAAACCAGCCTTTAGCAGACCGGTTTAGTGATTCTGTTGCATTCATCCACATCGGGACAATTAGTGAAAATGGCTGTAACAAACAAACAAATAAGGCTGGTACCAATTAATGGGAAACGCCTGCACTTTATTAGACCAGATACGTCAAAGACCTCATCAGTTTCCTCTAAAATGGTGCTGTGTGCAATGCTGAGAAGAGCCACTACACCATCCATCACTACACCTTACAGACATCATTACAGCTGCTGATGATCTCATAATGCAATTCACTTTGACGTCTCAAATTTGCTATTGTCAAAACTTTAAGATAAGAGAACCTTTATTTGTCCCACAATGGGGAAATTCCAGTTTGGAGGTCTAATATGGGTCAGATTCAATTTCAGGGTTAAAAAGGCATCCATACTGCAGTACTACTGTTCACCTGATATTCCAATGGATTTGAGCATAATCAAAACTGTGGCCTAGCCACTGCAGTCATTGTTCAGGTCATGTACAACTGCATTGGATCATAAAAGATTTACAATACAAAAGCATTTTACAGAACTCAATACACATCATTACAGTCTTGTTAGTTGAGAAGGCTTATAGTACAATAGAGAGAAATATTGCAGCATTGCTTCATTCATGTACTGCTAAATCATTACCATTTTTAATTCTACACATGCTTTAACAGTTTATTATGGGATTTCTGACTCGTACAGGAAAATACAGGAAAACACAGCAAAGCAGTTTTGTGGAAACTTGGACCACTTTGAGTGTCTGAAAAATGACTCTGCAAATGATAGTTTCAGACAACACTCCAAATACTTCATTTAGCCTAGAACTACCATAATCATGAAGCAATATGAAACTCTACCCACCTTAAATGATTCTTGATTCCTTTATTGTTGACCACTTGGAGGAGTTCTTACAGATCTCTTCACACACACAGTTGAACACACACACTTGTTACAGGTTTCTGGCACAAGTCGTCAATGGTTGCATAAAGCCAAAAAGGAGAAGACGAGCTCAAAAAGGCTAAGGCAGGTGCAATAACACTGCTTTGAAAAAGGGCTTTTATAAAATGAAAACAGTGGGAGAATGAGAGGGGTAAACAATTGGGGAACTACGGGGAAACTAGCAGGTAGCAGCCCCCTCCACACTCCGGTGGCGAGTCGGAGATGTGGTGAGGATGAGGAGGGCTAGGAGCAGCGTTGGGACGTGTGCTTTGTCAAAGCTGTTGAGTAGGCACAAACTTCTGGTTTCAGATCAGATTTCTTCTTGTGACAATACTGTAGAACGGATGCTTCTCTTCTTCGTGTTTCGATTGGATGGGTGGTCGTGCTTCTTTGGTCGTTTCAGGATTTGGTTGCTTCGTCACTTTGAACACTTGAAGTGATCCTTGGTTTTTCCCCCCACGCGTGTCTTGGACTTTTTTGCTTGTTGTTCTGGAGGTGATTCGTCAGTTTCTTTGTTTTGATCTGAACTTGAAGCAGTTGCGGATGGTACAAAAATTCTATTCCGTTTCACTTCATACTGCAAGGGAAGAAAAAAAAAAAAAAAAAAATCAAACAAACCATCAGATAATCACTTTAAAATTTAAAGGTTTCAATCAGTAGAACTAGTACACAAGATTATTATTTTTTGCTCCCATCCCATGTATTTTAAAATAGCTTTCCTCAGAGGAGCCTGTGCCCACCCCACAATGGGAGGCAGCTGACTGAACGCACCAGGCAAAAGCTCTGGATCAACAAGTCACTTTAGGCTAGAGTTGAGTGATATTTATGGCACCATTTCTGACCAGAGCAGAGCTGATTTGCCCTCCCACAACAAAGTAGCCATTTGTTTTGTTTTATTCACTAGGTTCTATCAAGTTATTACATTTACTTGAAGAAATAATCAGATCCCTTGTAAATAAGTATGCTGGACTGACCCACATACAGTTTAAAAACAAGTGTGTTGAGCCAGTCAGGACACATGATATCTATTCTGCCATGCCTATGTTGCAATGACTGCAGGCACACACACACTTCCTGAATAGTTTACAAGTTAAGTTGCAAAATGCTGAAATTACATGCCCAAAGCAAGAACAGACAATTTGAGGAGTCTTAGAATTTTATTTTCCATACCAAGTTTTAAGTTATTGCTCGGCTCCAAAACAGTAAGCTATGAACTAGTGAAATGGGTTAAAGGTTGGTCCATGCAGAACAACTTGTTAGAAGCAGCCACGAGGACACAGTCTTCTTAACTCCCCCCTTTTAACTCTATGACGCAGGTTGAAAAAACAGTCCACCCACTGAGCTTTCCCCACCGATTGGTCATTTCAACATTTTTACCATACTTTGAACTTCTATAGTAACTATTTCGCCTAAGACACCTTTTTATGAAGCGGACACTAGCTCCCCAAGAAACCACAGCTGATCCCGACAAACAACAGCCCCCACTGTCTGAACAGCATGTGACTGTCAAGCAATCCGCTTCCACTGCCTCAGCTGAACCAACAGTGAGGCCAGGGCCAAAAGCGTTTAAAAGGCATGAATGCATAAGAGACAAGTAAACAATACACAGAAGAAATGGATCTAATCATGCACGGTTATTAGTTCTACTTAGGATGAATATCTCCACTTCCAATCTTAGCTTCACAGACGAACTTTAATCTCATGCCACAGTGCCAGAGATCTTTCTAGACTTAATTTTTGTTCAGCATGTCAGCTGTAATAATTACGGGGCACGGGACACGTATGGTATTTATGCATTTACATTACTGTGCTGGTTTACCAGATGCTATTTGGTTTCATTAGTACGAAATAGGCTACGAAATAAAGATTGACTTCAACGTTTAGCAATTCTGTGTTGGTTAAAATAGTATGGTAAGCTCTTGATGTTACTAAAATGGGGGAAGAGCACTTCTAATGTCGCCCTATCAGTGGACGCTGTCCTTTGATGTATTGTTTTGACCGTACTAAAGATTTTAACTGTAAAACACATTTTAAGATAACAAAATCGGAATCAAATGAGGCTACAGATGATGCGTTATCTCTTGGACGAGATGCCACTGCGTGTTTGCCTTGAACCAAGGTCAGTAAAGGCTTCGGCGTGCCCTCACTGTACAGAAACGACGCTACTACGGGCTCCGCACGAGGACGGGACAACAAAGAACTGCGACACGTCGCCGCACTTTCCATTTGCGATTTCCCTGCGGCTCTGTCAGTGAAAACTATAACAACAACAGTGTTAAAGGAACGTCTTTAGCATTATGTCAACACACGTGCCTTGTGCATTTGTGTGAGGAGAGCTATGAGCTAGGCCGTCCACCATGCTAACAAGAGGCTATGGATTGCTAGCACGCCGCTGCCCGATGTGGAGATTTATGTGAAGGAAAGAAAAGCTGTCCCCACCCAGGCCTGAACTCTGCGTCTCACCAAACTCTAAACACCCATCACATTTCAAAGACATTCACGACATGAAATTAAGGCAGTTCATCCACATGTTCTGATTCAATTAAAACTAAAAGAATATTTGTAAATTAATTTATAAACTCACCCCAACAGCTTTCAGCACTGTCACCAGCGCCGCTAGAAGCAGCACGGCACATTACGTAGTGATTATGGAGGCTGCTAGCGCGAGATTTGCCAACACTAACCCAACCAAAGAGTGTGAACAGCCAAGAGAGTGATATAACTATATTAACTGTAGACTTCTGATTGAAAAAAGTCTAAACATCTTGATTAATCCATGTTGCATTTGGGATACAAAAATATGTCGAAATTCTTAAAATAAAATAAAAAAAAAAAATAATAGGCCTTACTAAACGACACCTTTATTACTATCAGAACATAACACCCTTTACTCCTCATTAATCTAGACAACGTGTGTTTGTTGCTAATACTTCTATAGTATGTATTTACAACGCCTACTGAACATAATTAAACAAATACATACATTTTGAACGATTTCAATTTTACGATTCACGATCACCACGAGATGGCGCTGAAAGATAGACAACGGAAGTGACGTGTCTTCAAGCCTCTCACGGAAATGACAGCCACCACAACAAACAAGAGTTTAGTTTGATATGTGAGCATTTATTATTATATTTTTTCACCATTTGAGGGTTTATAAAGGTGCGCCACAGGTAGACACCAACAAGAGACAGTTACCTACGTTACAAAGGCTATATTAGTCTGCTTTGATTGAGCTCCTAACGAACCGCTCAGTTAGCTCGATAAAAGTTAGATAGGAGCTATTATTTGCAGTAAATGGCCTGCACTTTGGAAAAGGTGTTGGGCGATGCTCGGACACTTCTCGAAAGGCTGAAAGAGCACGACACTGCGGCCGAAAGCCTGATCGAGCAGTCAGGGGCCCTCAACCACACCGTACAGAGCATGAGAGAGGTGGGCAACGCTCCTCCTGAAAAGGTAGGCACCGTTCTATACCAATATCTTCTCTTTAACCACAGGGCAGCCTACATAATGTGTCTAGGTATTGCCATTATTGGAATTACTCATCATTTACCGGTTTACTTGAACAGGAACAGAACTAGCCCGTGCCATACGTGCCACTGCAGTTATACTGTTCTAAAGGCAGTTTCATTTAGAAAGGCAAAGACAATAATTGTATATTAAGGAGCCTAATGTATGGAATTAGGTCATTAATTGAATTGAATTGAATTGAATTTTGATATGTAGTGAGATGATAGCATTAAATCTTGCCCTTCCTCTGGCTTTTTATAAATATTTAGGACAAGATTGTGATTTGTACATTAGTAGCAGTTAGCAGTACATTCCATTTCTTAATTTTAATGGTGTATTTTCAGCATATAGAAGATGCTTCAGTGATTCAAGAGCTCAGCAAATACAAGCCACATGCTCTTCTAACTCAGGAAAACACTCAAATTAAGGAACTCCAACAAGAAAACAAAGGTATTTGCTTTAGTGTTTGCAGCACAAGTCTGACCTACACTTGTGTTATATATTTTAATGTATTAAGAATTTACCTGTATTTTATAGAACTATGGCTGTCTTTAGAAGAACACCAGTATGCCCTAGAACTCATCATGGGTCGGTATCGCAAACAGATGCTGCAACTTATGATGGCAAAAAAGGAACTGGACACAAAGCCTGTGCTTACAATGCACGAGGATTATGCTAAGGTATGATAACTCTCTCCCTTTTGGATAACCATGTAATGTATGGGACAAATAATGTGTTTTTTGTTTTTTTTTAGGAGGTGCAGGGTCAAGTGGAGAGGATATGCGAGATGGGTCAGGTGATGAGGAAAGCAGTGCAAGTAGACGACCAGCATTACTGCTCGGTTAGAGAGAGGTTGGCTCAATTAGAGGTAAGACTGATGGTGTCTGTAATTCTGTCTTTTACTTGCTACTTGTTGCAATTATACCATTGCTAATACAAATAGATATTTGAGAGTGTTTCTTTTAAGTTCACATTTGTCTCAACATTTGAACACCTGTTCAAGTCACTTAGATCACACAGTTTATCTGCAATCAAGATTTGGTTGGCTATTATTGTCATCTCAGATAAATAATACACTAGTGTCCCTCTCCTCAGCAAGTGCTTCAAACCTGGTAAAAGATGCACTGAATAGAGATTTTAGTTTTAAATTTCAGTGCCGGCTTTTCTGGAATTATCTCAATTTTGCACAGTGGGAAGATATGACACAAGAATTTACAGTATTTCTTTTTGTCCTTTTTTAAGATTGAAAACAAGGAATTGCGTGACCTTCTGACCATCAGCAAGGCATCTGTATGTACACCAAAAGAAGATTCTAATGAACCAGCTCCAACAACAATAATCATACCCACTACTGTCGCAACAACAGCTACAATGGAAGAAACAGTCTTGACTCCAGTCATAACAGTGCCACAAGAAGATAATTCAGAACCAGAATCTAGTACAGATCAGTGAAAAACACCACTCGGTGAATCATCATTCACCATCTATATTTGTATTATTATGCATATATCTTTGTAGCACCACAAACCATCACATTCTCATGTCTTTTTTCTATTTGGCCAAAAAATTTTCTACCTCTTATGTGATCCAATTTAGCAACGCAAACCTAAGCAAATGTAAATAGCCACAGCTGCCATGGTTTACTGTACTATCTTGTAATCTTTACAGTTAATGTAGCTTATACTCTCACTCAATGTCAAGACTGTTTTTAGCTGATTAAGACTTGCAGTAGACAATTTCTATGTTTATTGTCAGTTGTGAGTTTATATGCATTGTTGGTGCATTTTTTTCCATCTATGCTTCCAGGTGCCAATTTTTTTCTAATAATGTATTTCTAAATTATGTATACCACTTTACAGCACACTTTTGTTTAAAGTTTTAGAAAGTGTGTTTTGAAAATCGCCTGTGTGGTCAACCAATGTGCATTGTCATCTCAGGAAATCAGTGTTATAGTGGTGTGTTCAAAAAAATTTAAATAAAATGAAGTTGGTATAAAAATATTTACGTGACCTTAAATTTTTATTGTACTTTCTCTCATTGGGGTCTGCATATTCCCCGGCATTGTCAAAATCAAAAAGACATCCATGTTTGTTTTCTAGTTGCAATGGTGTTAAATAAAAATAGCCTCCCTTTGCTTTGATCACTGCTTTGCACTTTTGGCATTTCTTGACTCTGATAAGGCACATCTGTGAGGTGAAAATTATTTCAGGAGACTTCATCAAGCACCTCATTGAGAACAGGCCAAGGGTTTGCAGCACTGTCAACACAGCAAAGGGTGGCTACCTTGGCAAACTTATATAAAATATAAACAATATTTAGTTGAGGTATTGAACTTTTTTTCTTTGCTACATAATTCCACATATCTTGCATCATATATTTGATAACTTCAGTATGTATATAAAATGTAGTAGTAAACATGAAGAAAAAAAGTATTGAATGAGATGGTGTGTCCAACTAGTCAAAATGTAAAACAGAAAGAAACAGGTTATTGATTTGAATGTTAGTTATACATTGGTTGATGTATACTGTATGTTGTTCAGTTATGCTGGATTGCAAAATATTTCAATTATTTTTGCTTTACTATTTTTGACCACAAGATGGTGCCATTAGATTTACTATTCCAGTACTCTGAACGGCAATATCCCAATTCCACCTTTACTTATCAAATTAATTCACAACATGTCATCTGTAACACTATATTTTTGAAGACATTTGGTAAATCTCTATTCCCCTAGAACCTTCCTGAACTGTACGATATCTTTCCGTTCTCCCGTTGCCTACAGCCTGTGAACGCCTCACGGTACCCTACGCTGACACTTGAAGCCTGACCTAAGCTAAAGCTTAGCATGTCTGAGAAGGAGCTGGGGAAGAAATGGGACCGCTGCCTGGCCGATGCGGCTGTCAAGCTCGGTAAATATGTACAGGTCTTCCGCTTATACATCCAGCCATACGTCCCATAATAAAGACCTAAAATTTCCACGGATGTCGTAGTTCTTCACGGTTGTCATTGGCTGCAGGAGGCTAACTAGCTAGCCCACGTAAAGGACACAGAATCATAATCACCATTTGAATTTTTTTGTCATGTTTTTGCTCTTCTGTTAGAATATGCTGTTATTCCCATGTAGTTTGTGTGAACTGCTTTAATGAAGGTTTGATATGGGCAGTATTCTGTGTACATCATAGTTTGAATGAAATGGCAGTATGCCCTGTGGCTCCGTCCGCATGAATGCAATATGTCAGGTTCAGTAGTGGTGCTTCATTAGTCTAGACGATGTGTTCATTTTGCATTGTTTGTTGCAGGCACCGGTCTGGGATTGGGAATAGTCTTTTCTGTCATCTTCTTCAAACGTAAGTCAGGATAAAATGTGTGTTCATCTCTTTTCATGGGCTATGTGTTTTGGCCATTGGATCACTGTGGCCATTATTTGGATAATTTCAATCCCTATGAAACAGGGTAACCCAATATATTTATGGGAGTAAATAGGCTCTCCAATACACAAGATGTATCCCTCTCAATTGTAAATATGATATACTATCATGACCATGACATGACAAACTGGCAGCGTGCGTTTCTATTTAACACTTTCCACTTTTCTCCAGACACATCTGATGGTTCAGCCTCTCATGTTCTCAGTTAATTATAGATGAATTTAACCTAGTTAAATAATTTAATTTACCTTCGTAAGGCAATATGACTTGTATAGTGTTAAAATCTAAATTGTGACCTTGAAAATTGTGTTTGGCTGTGATTTTTTTCCACTCCCAATTTCAAATCTAGTGCCTCCACTTCTCTGTATTTTATGTGTCACCTGTGGAACATAAATGATGTGGTACTCTTGGATTTGAGAGTTGTGGAGAGGTCGGTGTTTGGGTCAAGGACAAAACAGTCCATGCTGTGTCGCATAATCTGTCAGATGTTTTATACTGCATTAAATTAACATATTTGTTTCCTTTTGCAGGACATACATGGCCGATCTCTCTGGGCTCCGGTGCTGGGCTGGGGATGGCCTACGCAAACTGTCAGAATGATTTAAGATCACATTACATGTTACGGAAAAGTGAAAAGGTTAGTGTCTATTCTTAGAGTACTAAACAAAACTCGCTAAACTGATTTTTGTTGTACTAGTTAAAAGTGACCACATTATTAGAAACTCTAATTACCGGTACTCAATGGCAGCAATTATATGCATTTATTTTACTGTTGTCAAATCTGCTGTATTTGTAGTGGGGATATTTTAATAAATAATAAAACATCATCAATCTGAATCAGAATTACTTTTATTTATCCCCACACTTCTTAAACGTATTCTCATCTAATTTTTGAGAAATATTATTCAGACAAAAAAAAAAAGTATGACATATTGGGGGGGCACTTTTTTCAGCCTGGTGTCTTAAGGCCTAAATGCTATGAGTTTGCTGACAGAATATGGCCACTTCCATGCTACAATTAATAAGATTTTATTTGAAATGTATGTGTTCAATGACAGAAATGTTCATCAGAAACTGCCTAACTCCATCTGTTGTGTGTTTTCCCACAGGAGGCGTAGCTACATGTGGTCGTGGGCCATTTTTCTTCCATTTATGTTTTGTTTCATTTCTCTGGGAAAGTCATCATTAATATTGCACTGTTGTCGGACAACTCCTTTATGTCTGTATCATTTATGTGCGTCTAATTGCGTTAATTTAATACAATGGGAGTGTTTTTTTTCAAAAAAAAAAAATGTCATGAATGAAACCTGATACTAACAATATATGGTAATAAATGAATCCAAAAATGTAAGGAGATATTGATTCACTGTAATGTATTTATGAATGCTCGTGGGAGGGTGTGCGAAGCGTTGGAAATGTGTTGTCACTGTACCATAAGGAGGTGGGCTAGGAGCAGCAGAGGGGGTTAGGAGGTTGACAGATGACAGTCGTGCACCAGTGGACATTAGTCAGATCTGGGAGCACTTGAGGACAGGAAGCTGTGGTTGTCAAGGCTGAAGTTGAATTAAAATTTTATGAATCGTAATAATTAAACATCTCCCCTCACTCTCCCCTCACTCATATTTAGTTTGATGACATTCACTCCATCAAACAAAAGGTATTATAAGCATGCAGAAACATTGGACTTGAATAATAATGTTTATGATATATTCATACAATCACAGTACATGCTTGGTTTCACAATGTATTATCAGTGTCATCAATAATATTTTGCACACATTTTTCAGTCATTACATACAACTGACTGAACAATTTTGTTCTCTTTAAACATGTGTAATTGCATTGCATTTAAACTATGGTTTGCTTCTATGCCTGTTCCCACTGTCTCTGATGACAGAATAAAGCATTTTGTACAGCATGTAATGTAAAAAAAATACTGTTATAAAGTAATTTTATTGTCCCATTAAAGTGAAAATATTCTTATTAATTTAGCTGATAATGAAGCTGAGTGCAATTCAGTGAAATAATTGAAATCAAAAGCTTAGTTGCTTACTTACGCTGAGGATCAATACAACTATAACTGACATTAGTCTTGTCAAATTAAATTTAATATGAATCATTTTGGTACCAATAAAAGGAAAATTATAGCAAGTACACAGGAGTTATTCGTTAAGTGGTCAGACAGTGCTGTGAATCACTTGTTAAAAACACCATGACCAAACATGGCAGGAGACCACCCACGGCCGTTCGTATGATTAGACCGATCATCTCCTGGCTGTGATGGTGCATTAACAGCTCCGACACGTTTCAGGCTTACAGACGGGGTGAGGTGCGCTAGAGTGGCCGACACGGGGATTAACCGCAGCGAGAGCGCTACCTGTAGAGCTCTCAGGGACAAAGCCATGCTCCGAAAGACAGCCTCACAAATCCTTCCTTTTCATTTCTACTCCTTGAATAAAATACAGCATTTCCACAAAAGGGATTTACTTGTGCACTTGTACCAGGTGAGGCAGGATTCAAAGAATTGCTCCAGTCTTCATCTCGCCGGCGCGGTTATCCTCTCCGCGTGTGCCCTCCTCCAGCTCCAGTGAACACTCCCAAACTCACAGTCAGAAGCTGAATGGCTCACTCCGGCTCTAAGCTGTAAACGAGAGAGGGAGACTGGCATAAATGGAGACATAAGGAAACTTCATTTGGGGATTTTCTTTACTTAAAAATGTTCTGGAGATATTTGGATACAAATTTGTTTTGGATACAAAGTGTTTTGGAATTTTTTATGTGATGCTTTTTTATTCTTCAATCGCAGCAGATCTTGTACAGCAACTGTATCTTTCAAGATTTAGGCAGTGCTTTCGGACCAATGGCGTGTTGCAATACTGGCTCTAATAGTTATGTGCAAGGTTCAAACATTTCCAAATGTGTACAATACTGATTTTATACTTAAGTGGAAAAAACTAATTGGTGATTAAAAATGACATGAAAAAAGTAGCTTTGTATGTATTGGGAATTGAAAAGTAAAAAACAAACAACAAACAAATCTTAAATGCCGTTTACCAGAGATTAGGAAACACTGTGATATTTTTTAATTGATTCATTAGGTAAAATGTTTGATAGTTTGATTGGATAAAATTATTTTCTGGAAAGGAAGCTGATCGCATCACTTTCACATGAAGTACCTGTCTTTTAGATTAATTAAGAAGAAAACAGTTTTGCATCTTTGACCTGAAGACCAACTGAAGACCATGGCAGATTCTTATTTACCAGCCTCTGCAGGAAACCTGAGCAGCACAGCCTCCTCAGCCAGTGCTTGGGACATCACTGGTAGTGGTCCATGGTTGTTAGCGTTCATGCTAACCATTATTATTCTGATGACTGCTTGTGGAAACATGCTGCTCATTGCTTTAGTATTTGCTCACCGCTCTTTGCGCTGCACTTCCAACTGTTTCTTAGTATCTCTGTTCTTTTCTGACCTCATGGTGGCGCTAGTAGTGATGCCCCCAGCCATGTTAAATGTACTGTGTGGAGCATGGGTCCTATGGCCTGCTTTTTGCCCCATTTGGCTTTGTTTTGATGTCATGTGCTGTAGTGCATCCATTTTGAACTTATGTGTGATAAGTCTGGACAGATACATCTTCATCATCTCTCCATTGCGTTACAAGCAAAGGATGACCCCACCTCGGGCATTACTCTTAGTGGCAGCAGCTTGGGGATTAGCAGCTTTAGCATCTTTCCTTCCTATTGAACTAAAATGGCACAGTTTGGGTCACTGGAGCGGACCCTCACAAAGCAATTTGAGCTACTCAGACAACCCTTACCCAGAGTCCTATTTTCAGCTGTCACCAGGGGGACTTTCGTTTCAATGCCGCTTGAGAGTGACCCTACCTTTTGCCCTAGTGGCTTCAGTGCTCACTTTCTTTTTGCCATCAAGTGCCATTTGCTTCACATACTGTCGGATACTTCTGGCAGCAAGAAGGCAGGCAAAGAGAGTGGCCGCTCTGAGCCATCCACCCCACCCACATGCCTCTCTGGGGGAGCCCTCAAGACCACCTTCACCTGGGGCTATGGCTGGAAACCCAGACGGAGATGACTGTAGTCATCACGAGCCTTTGGTGGCACCACATGCACCGGTAAGAAATAGAAAGAAAACATAAGTTATTCTTAAAAACAGCATGTACATTCAGCCTGTATGCGTAGACTGGAACAGAAATCTTCGGCCACCCAATGCTTGCACTGAGGAGGGATTGCGTCGTTATTGGTTGCAACAGCTTGTCACTGAATACCAAGAGTACATTGATAGCTATCACCAAAATAGTCTTTGCAATTCGTAATTCATTCTATTATCAATTTACAAATAGTAACTCTAAGCTCAACGCCATTTTTCTAAGATTACCTGAAAGTATTGCAGATTTTTTTTGTAGCTTTTATTCAAATTTAAATTTAAATGGATTGTAAACATGTATTTTCTTTTGAATGATGCCTTAACATTTTCATCAGCTGCATTTGGAGTTGCCAATTAACCAACCAGAACCAGAACATCCCTGAAAAAAGACCTTAATCACCTGACAAATTTACCATTAAAAGCTATTGGTTCTTAGTTCCTGAATACACAAGATGAGGAAAACAGTATTGTAAGACCTATTCAAAATCAGGTTTTCCGGCCCCTGTTAAAAACACAAATTAAAAAAGGTTCTTTGTTAAACACTATTTAATAAGTTTTATATTTTCTATGTAATGAGATGTTTTCTAAAAGCCAGTCTCACAATTAAGGCCAAAGAGCATTAATTAAAATGTGTCACTGAATTGAATTAATTTCCATATTCTAATATACTTTTTTAGCTGCGGGTTACTTGTAAATAGACTTCTCAGTAGCTTTGATGAATGTTTTTTAACCTTGTCTGCTCTGAATGACTCACCCGTTTACATAACTCTTTTACCTGCAGTGACACAGATTCTTATGTGGACTTTGTAAAAAAAAAAAATGTTATGACTTAAGTTAATAACATACTACACGATGGTTGCTGAGACTGACTGTAAAAAAAAATGTTTGAGATTATCCAGTGTACTGCTAATGATAAATTGAATGAGAATATGTGTATAATTACTGTAATATTAATTATTTTAATAGTCATGTACAAGTAGAATACTTGTACTAGTAATTAATTGTTCATGTTATGTAATCTTCAGTGTGAAAAAAACAGTGCATTTTCCTTAGCACATCGTCTATCGCCTTTACTTTTAGAATTGACACCTTACAGCAACGTGTTCCAGAACCATGAAACAATGTACCTAACAACAACTAATGAAATGTGTAATCCTCCATTTCCCATACTAACCATACTAACCTTGGACTTCCTATTGGCCTTGCAGCACTCAGTCACCAGTGAGCGGCGCCTGGCTCATCGTCAGGGTCGGAGGGCGCTCAAGGCCAGCCTCACACTGGGGGTGCTCCTGGGGCTCTTCTTTAGTACATGGCTCCCTTTCTTCATCACCAACATGGCCCAGGTTAGTGGAGGCTACAATGTATGATGTATGATGGCTGTTAGCATCATTCAATCATGCCGATGGAAATCAAGATAATATATGCTCTTATATGCATAATATTATTGTGGTAACTCAAAACTGAATGATTACAAGACAAGTGAATGCAGTGGATAGGGATCATGGGGATTGGTTATAAATCCCAAATCCCATTGGCCTATCATGGTTGTGTATTCCTCCCACATATTGTTAATTTTCCTGACAGAAAATACTTATGTTAGGATTATATTTGCTACGCAGGCAGTTTTTGGTGGCTATATAGATAAGACTCATTGACTTGATTTGTCAATATGCCTTGTTAGGCATCGAAACGTCTTCACTCCTACAATGTTTTTTTTCCATTTGACAGATTTTATATTTTTCTTTTGCTATCCCTTGTTAGTGTTTCTTTCAAAATTATAGCTGACATTTACAGCTATGTGAGCTCTTTGAAATTAATATAGGCTGAGACTATATTAATTTCAAAGAGCTCACATAAGAGTAAGATGTTAAAACTCTATCTAAGGCTACGGATGACTGCTTTTGTGAAGTCACGTCTATGAGTTGTTTTTGTCATTTTCCCCACAAAAGCAAAAGTGCATCTCTTGATAAAGCTGTGAAAGAAATGCAAAGGACAAACACATTTGGATACCGATCTATTTTGGTGTTGGACAGTCTTGTCGTCACTGCGGTCCAACTAGGAAATAGTTTGGCATTTGAGCTTTTTGCATGGCTGACTCATCATTTGAAAACAACATAAAAAAGTGCCATGTAGAACCAGCTTTTGGGATACTTGGATCTGATTAGACCGCTGTGCTGATTACTCACAACAAACAGTGTGCGTGGCAGAAAATTTAGGCGAGAGCAAGTGAATGTCAGAAATCAGCTTAGTCTAATTGGTCATGTTAATTGCTTTTTTGGAGTATTCAGTGATGCGGTCGTTTTGATTATCCATCTGTGCCCACTCGCGCCTCCCTGCCATAGACATGTAGAGCCTCACAGACTGCAGAATATCTGCTCTGTCTCCTTCCTTTTTCGCACTCAATGTGGTGTGTGAAGCGCAGCCCTCCCTCGCTCCTGTTCCCACCGCCTCGCAGTTTCATCTTCATAGTATTGGAAGTTCTCCTCTAACAGCTGTCATCTCCTTCACTGTTCCCTCTCTACCTCCTGCTAATGCATACATATAATTCATGCAGAAACAATGTGATAATAATTAGCCGAGGTTTCTGTTTCAGCCCCATTCATCATTATGCATTTTTATATTGTTGATAGGTTCCAGTAGTGTACAGCTAAACAAAATGATACACATTGATAGTTTCAGTAAATCATGTCAAATCATTATATCTGACATCATGCGCAATCATTAGTTATTAAAGGAGCACTATGTAACTTTTACTGGTCAGGGTTTGCCCTCTGCTTGTTTCCATGGAGATATTAATGGTTTACCTGGAATGCTCAACTGTCAATAAACAATCTCCATAGGAAAAAGCTGGTGATACCACCAGGCCAAGTTACAGGTCTGATTTGTGGAGAGGCAAGCTTGCTCATGAATCCATGTTTTTCACGGTATTTATTTAGCAATTTAAAAAAAAACATGTAATTGATCAATTGCAAGATTACATGCTTAATGCCATATAGTGGAATCTTCCATACTATGGTTAGGCAATAACAGTATGGCAAAGCAATATATCCATGGAAAAAAACTGATGGCAATCCCCCACCACAAAAGTTATAGAGTGCATGCAAAATAACTGTTCTACCACAAAACATTTATCAAGGGTTGGGACTGACAATAATTTAAATACATTTGAGTTATTATCAATATATAGCCTAAATGTTAAGCTGTATATTTTGTATAATAAATTCATAATATTAAATGAAAAATTGTCAAGACGAGAAAAGTTAATTATTTGCTAAATCTAAAATTCAATAGAGTACAGTAATTGCCTTGTTTTTGTGAAGTTTTAGAAACAGAAAAATATGATTCATGGGAGACACTGATGAGTCACAGTGCAGGGGAAGCTTGTACAGCAAACTCTAAAACAATTTCTTGTGTCCCAGTCTGACTTTTATCACAAAACGAATTTTACTGAAATATACAAGGCATTCCT
>KN484095.1:26629-36991 GCA_000787095.1 Periophthalmodon schlosseri
GTCTTACCAAGCACTTTTTTTTAGAGTGAAACAATGTCTTATGGCTTAGGGTTCTGTTTCTCTGCAGCTTTAACCTTTGTACAGGTTCGTCAAGTACAACCTTCAGACATTTTGAACATAAATACATTTAACACAAAGGATTTCAAATTATATGTTGGAATTTGTGTGTGTGTGTGTGTGTGTGTAGGTTTAAAAATGTGAAATTATTCAAACTTTAAGTTCAATTAATTTGGAATTGATATCTCTATTAAGAATGGAGCTTATTTAGAATATGCTCATTTGGTGAATGGCAATTGAACTTTGGGTAGCACATTACAATAACTACACTTTTAATAGCCTTAATAAAGCATAAACAAAGACTTACTTAGTAGCTTAATACCTATGTCTTACTAATATTAATAATCCTAAGGCTGAATCGTTAAAGTATTTGTTAGTTGTGAATTAAGTCTTTGATCAGTCTCATTAGGACTAATTCAGGCGTAGTAGTTAATATAAAGAGGTACTAAATGTTGTTTTATTTTTTATATTGTTTGTATTTCTTTGTATCTCACTCTAGGCTGTGTGTGAGTGCGTTCCAGTGGCCTTGTTTGACGCCATTACCTGGCTGGGCTACTGCAACAGCACCATGAACCCCATCATATACCCTCTGTTTATGAGAGACTTTAAACGTGCCCTGGGGAAGCTCTTACCTTGCTGCTCGTCTCGCTCGCCCCGGAGACCGTCACCCGCATTGTCTCTCTCTCTCCGAAACTCCGGGGAGCCCAACATGGTCAGCAGCCCGCCCTCTCCTCTGCCTTCAGATCCCATGCACCCTCCAGCCACCGCCACTGATGCCGTCAACCTGCTGGACGCTGCACACGCTGGCATCGAGCTACCTCTGCTCCTACCTAACCAAGTGGACACGCTGGACTGAAGTGGGAGAAAAGGAGAAATGATATGACTTTTTCTGATATAAAACTACAAACTGTGTAGGAAGTGAAGAATAAAACAAACATATCCATACATAATCTAAGCACAACTTGTATGAAGAAAATCAAGTCAATATTTTGTAAAAAAAATTATAATTTAAAGGTGCACTATGTAACTTTCATCGTGGGGGGCTTTTCGTCATATGCTTTCTCTCCATGGATGGATGGATGTTCCACAGTATGACTTAAAATTTCTAGTATTTCTTCAATTACATGTTTTATTGCTCAAAAACGACTTGTTCACTTTCTGTGAACAACATCGCCTTCCCACATATCAGACCCATAACTTGGCCTGGTGGCACCTCCTGTTTGTCTAGATATGCTCAATGCTAATCTGTCAACCATTCTTGGCTAAAAAATAACATCTCCAGAGAGAAACAGATGGCAGATCCCCCACCCTTCTCTTGAAAAGCTACATATTGCACCTTTAAGTCAGATTTCATATTTTAATTTACAACACTACAATATATTAGATAAAACACATAAGTTGCCATGGGTATCAATCTATAAAGGAAACATTCGATAGGAGTCACATTCATACAAACAACCACATTAACAAAAAAGTGTTAATGTTCAATAACTGCACTGACTCAACCTGTTTGTTGCCGCACAGGCTTGATTTGAGCCACCTGCTCTTTTGCCAAATCAAGCACAAACTGATTGTGTTTGGTAATAAGAGAAAGTGCAAATATAACTGTAAAAAAGAGTGCAGTCATTCAAAAGATAAAGAGGAAAGAATTAATTCAGAACACGTTTTTATCTTGAGGTCTGCAAAAGATAAAAAAAAGGTAGCTTCTCAAAAATGTTGAACCAGTTCAGAATTTTATCTTCACGATGGGAGGCATGTTTAATTCTGAATTTAAGACTGACTTTCTTAATAGGCTTAGAGATTACATAGGTTTACATAGAAAATACATAGATGTTTGGAATATTACTGTATTTTAGAAAATATAATTGTAATTTTATTGAACATAATCTGTAAATTCAGTTCACACACCAACAACTAACATGATTTGCAGAATTCTTTTATGGAGTCAACAATAATCTCAAACTGTTGATTTAAAATGATGACAAATCCAAAAGCACTCTTCATGTTGGCTGTTAAGCTCTTCCCTACCACTGTTTTGTGCACAATGTAATAATAGTTTTTCACAGTATTTGGTGAAAAAAGGAAATCCTTGAATCTTTGAAATGCATTGAGTGAATTTTTCGAAGCCTTATGGTGTTAATCTAACTGTGACAATATCCATGGTAACCAAGGCAACTGGTAAAATTAGACAATGACAAGATGTGTATGATATCATTCTTTTCACACCCCATAAGGATGCTATCAATAACTAATAAATTAAGACAGAATTCACAGTTTCAAGAAATGAGATTAGCCTTAAGGTGGCTTAACGCAACTGAAGCTGCCATATTTGTTCAGTGTGCTCTTTGTGTTGAGAATGGAATGGGTTTTTTCCTCAAAGATGCTGAAACAAACTGTGAAGAGTTTACAAGTAAGCAGCTGGTCCACTGACATGCTCTTTTTTACAAGTTTGGCCTCTTCTGTTCGAGTGTGTGCTCTGTGATCCACTGCGTATCGTCCCAGCTCCATGATATGTGCTCACTATCTGCCTCCTCTGAGCTGAGCCCATTGGAAACAGTGTCACTGACAGTAATATCGTCCTGAGAAGAAAGTGGCACTACAAGTTCACTGTTCTCTGGTTCAATTTCACTTAGCGTGTCCAGCAGGTCAGAAATATCAGGGATATCCCAGCCGTCTGTGGCCTGCTCCTCTGTCTCCTGAATCTCCTCACTGGGGGCTGGGTGCTCCTCTAAAGTCTGGTCAGAGAAATCCACTGTCTCATTTTGAACTGTCACAGACTGAGGCAGGAGACTGACAGAAGCTCCATGGACTTCATTTGTAGGCATTCCTACTGCTACCAAGATAGTGTCCATCTGATGCATGTAGTCCAAGTGACCTTTGACCTGGAGGCAAATATAACACACTTTTACACACACACAAAAGAAACATTTGTCAATTTTCAACATATTATGTAACAAATCGGGTTGCAGGGATTGTTTATTTTAAGGTGCTTTCTTTGCGGTTTATTAGAGTTTAGCAGGTGCATGTCGGGGGAGTGGCCAGGGGTAGTGCAGGTCACCCCTGGAATCCGATTGGCTACTTCAGGTGCAAGCCCACTCAGAGGGGCTGAGGCTAAATAACAAATTCAAGTGAATTTTACCAAATTATAAAAAAAATCTGATGATTATCACTGCAATCGTTAAATTCTCAATTATAATTTAGCCTAAAGTCTTAATGACATAATGCCACCCTTGGGCCACCCAGTGAAAAAAGTCAACACATTCTCCTAGACCTTAGCTAACAAAACAGGCCATGCTGTGAAGTCAAACCCAAACCAACTGGGGCCTTACTTTTTATGCCATGCATTGTGTAGCATATGAATTAATTGAATTAAAAGTTTGACCTTCTATATGTGGCACTTAAGAATACATTTCAGCATAAGTCAATAAAAAAGTACAGCAAGGCTGATTTAATATACAAATGTAAACTGAACAAAACAATAAACATAATATTCTTTCTTTCCACTGATTTAATTTGATTCACTATTTAATTTCTATTTTGTATTGCTTATCATTTCCTATCTTTATGAACAGTGTGGTTATTTTCATTCATGTTGGTAATGATACTTGCCATTTAAGATCACTGTACTAGTCTGTGACAAAAATATATTTTCAAATATATTGTATAACATGTAATGCATTATTTGTATTGTACTTATGGCCAATTATATTACACCGAAGCTGGTTTTGTGTAATTTATTTTGGCAAAACTAAAGACGCTTTACAGTGCATTGTTCATTCACTCCACACTCGGTGGTGGTAAGCAACTATTGTAGCCACACCTCCCCTGGGACAGACTGACGAAAGCGAGGCTGCCAATCTGCGCCAACGGGCCCTACAACCACCACCAACACTCACACACACACACACACACACACACACCACATTCATATTAGGCAATGTGGGTAAAGTGCCACAACAACACAACTTGCTTAGCTTGTGAGATCTAACGAGATGAGGCTTTGACAAGCCGGCATGGCCACAACATCAGCACAGACTTACCACAGAGGAAAGATCTACATTGATTATGCGCCGGTCCTGGACATTGATTGGCTGTAACCCAGCAACAGACAGTTGGGCAGCTGAGCTTCTGTACAGGAACCCTAGAAGCCAATCTCCTCTAAAAAGAAAATTTTTCAAAAAGGCATTGTTTACCAATGTCATACAAAAATGTCAAATCAAGAGTTAAATTTCCCCCCATTCTGGGTAATGGTCATGAATGGAAACCACAAAATAAACACTTATTACAATACCTGCAGTATCCATTAACAATTTTTCCAGCGACTACCCTGGTCATTTTCTCCCAGGCCTTTTCAGAGCCTTCCACAGGGGCTCCCAGTAAGACGACATCCTCCACAACCCCTTCACTGCCTGACAATGACAAAAGCCCATGTTCAATATAAGAATGAAACTTTTCTCCGGAATTTGGTATAATTGAATCTAAATGCTATTGCTTCAAGGAATATATGCTATTTATGCACAAATAGAAAAAAAAAACAAAACCATAAAATTCATTCAGCATTTAATGGACAATGAATGATTACCTAACTTTCCTAACCCGAATTTACCCAAAGATGCATGTTGAATCAAACAAAATTTGCACTGACAATTTTTGCAAGTAATGTATTTTAGGAAAAAACTACAGTACAATCAAATAATATACCTTGTTCATTTGCGAGCTCTTGTAGGCAGAAGTAAATAACTCTAGCTCCAAGGCTGAACCCTATCAGACTGACAGGACGCTTTCCCTTTCAGGACACACAGCGTTAGTTTGTCACATTCATACTGGGCAGTAGTTGTTATTCTTTTCAGTGAAGTGTTCTGTCAGACCTGCTGCCTGCTCCTCAGAACCTGTGCCAGGTGCTTTCCCACTTCAGCAGAGCGGCTCAGACACACACACCATGGGTTGTCAATCACACTGGCTGCAGCTAAGAGAGATGCCGGCCATGTGAGTGCGGTCACTATACCTGCACAAAAGAGGGTCATTAGTGGCAATTATAGTTACCGGTAATCTTATGGCATAAATATACTTTTTTGTCACATTAACACAATTTGAGAGTCATCCAATTTCACAAAGTAATGTGTCTAAATGTATGTTTTTCAGTTCAAGAAGATCACCGATTAACAAATATAAATTTTTCCTCTTCTGCGTGTGTTTTTAGAAAAAAAATTGTGACAAACTTTTAAATTAAACATCATCTTTGATATCAGATTATTGTTTCTACTGGTTTTCATGTTGGACTAGTGGAACCTTTGTTTATAAATTAAAAGCACAAAAACCCTCTCTCTTATTATAATTAAGAAAAATCATCTGTATAAAACCCATGTCTGTGAGTGTGTGTATTGTTTCTGCTTGTTTATTCAGTTAACAATTGCCACTCAATTGTCATGAAGTGCTATTTGTAATTACAGATTTGGTGAGTGCCCTTCTCTTTTGTACCTGAGAGAACAGTGTATTTGAGTGCTTCCTGTGCCACCATGCTAACCAGACCATCCAGCAGGGAAGTCATGGCTGAACCCAGGTCTCGGAGAAAACGGGACTCCCACACCAGGCAGTACTGCTCCCCACAATCCCCCAGCCTGCACCACGGGGCCTGGAACGAATCTGAAACACAACTGCCATTATATACGGCACATTTTAATAAGGAAAATGGACAACATGGAATATGCAATACTTTGATGAGGAGATTGTATTGCCATTGTGTTTGAAGGGTTGCAACAGGAGCGGATGTAGCCATGGCAATAGGAGAGCTTGGTTTGCATAATGTGAACAGCACACTCAGGTTATTTAGATGTGAAGTGCTCAATATAATCTTTATCTCCAGTCAAGTGGGCAAATTCATATGACCCTTTGTGCTTTGTTGGCTGATATCAAGGTAGAGAATAATGCAAGAATTGTTATATCATGCAAGAATGTATTGCACACAAACAGTAACTAGGGAAAGGGAAAAAAAATCAAGAATAGCATGAATAGCATAGTTTTACATACCAATACCTAAAGATATGGCTAAATTCGGCAAGTGACAACAGAGTCTAATAAGCAAGATAAATGATAGTGTTTGTTTAACGTTGTGCCTATGTAATGAGTCATGAATGTAAATACTTTATTATTATTATTATTATTATTGTTTTTTTATTATTATTATTTTTATAAGATTTATCTTCAATTAAATATGCAGGGAGTTTTCAGTAGGTCACTTTACTTACTGTATTTCCCGCTGCAGAGCCACCCAGTGACAGCAATAGTGAGGTGCAGATGCTTTCCAGAACTCATTGGCCGGAATTCAAACTCTTCAATGGCTCCAACACATTTATTCATCTTATACCCTGAGGGAACAGTAAAAATATTTGTTATGATCATATCACAGATTTTGAATTCAAAGAGTTATAACAAAATGTAATACATGAACTTGTAAACTAATTACAATTTAAAATTTTGTATAAAAACAAAAACAAAAAAATAACATACATATCTAGATTGATTCAAATTAAGTGAATTGTAGAGGTTTGTTTTTCTTAGGGCAGTGACATTAGAAGTCACAGTGCTCTGACCTGTCAGTCCAGCCCCAGCTGCTCCAAACAGAGAGGCCATGATGGCGATGCCAGTGGCTGAGCCCAGGGCAGCTGCCCCTCCGGCCCCCAGCACTGCCCCTGCTCCTGCTGCCACTAAAGGAGCTGCCAGTCCACCTGTCACACCTACCAAATTGTATTCAAATAGATTTTAACATATAACTGGTTTTAATTACTAAATACAAAAAAGAAAAAGAAAATTGTACCAATGACAGTTCCACCTCCGACTGTTGCCAGTCCAATTAGGAGGTAGCGGCGCAATTTGCGACCTCTTTCTTTCCTCCTCCGCCGAGAAGACTCCTCCCTGAAGACATATTAGTACATAAAGCCAATTATTACTCCTAATATAATAATATATAATATGAAAATAGCAAGAAATTAGCAATTCATACTGACACTGTATCTGTTAATTGATCAGGCATAAAAACTACATTATTAGTTTTATGGTTTTACACTAATATGACCAAATCTACATTAACGTCGATCCCATATGAGGCTGAAGCACTCACTCTGTCTCCTCTCCTGCCTCCCTCAGCCTCTCACCCAGTGTTTCCTCAAACTCCTCGAGCTGCTGTGGAGACACTCGGAGCAGGCAGCTGACATGACGGATCAGAACTCGTGATCTGGCATCATACTGGCCTGAAGACAAACACTTGCATGTAATAATCTAACATCAAATTCAGTCGCCAGAAACTAAAGGATGACACATACCATCTTTTACCGAAAAAGACACTAAGTCCTGTAAAAGAACAGCACAATTTATTGTACATTTAAAATAATTTTGCCCTCCCTGATCGATTATAGAAGTTACAGTAACAAACAAAGACCTATTATTAACTTTATATCGTACTAAGTAGTAGACCCATACCTGGATGATGGAGGTAGCCCCTGCAGCCAGCAGTGGTTCAGCCTGTAGGATGGAGAGGAAGGTGTCTGAGCCCTCACAGCCCAGCCCTGAGAGGAAAGCCCTCATCACAGACAAGACCGAGTCATCCAGGGCGAGCCAGTGCACCAAGCCCTGCAGGTACTGGTCCCTGAAGGCACTGACACAACACACAGATAGATACTATTACAGTACACAGCTGAGATCTAATGTCTATTCCATGGATAGCTCTTCCTTTGCTTAGACAGCAATAGCTAAACTAAGCATAGCATATAATAATAGGAATAAAAATGCATACTACCAGTCAGTTTTTCTTTATTTTTACTACTTTCTACATTTTATATACATACAGAAGACACCAAATATATGACATAAGATGTATGGAATTATGCAGCAAAGAAAATAAGTTAAATAACTCTACAAACGTTTCATATTCAAATCCTCAAAGTAGCCACCCTTTGTTGTTTGTTTTGTTGAAAGATATTTAGTAAAATTATTTAACTTTTTTTCTTTACTGCATAATTGAGTATATTTTACTTCATATATCTGATGTCTTTGACGTGTCTAAAATATAGAAAGCAGTAAAAAACAAAAACAAGAACAAAAAAAAAACTAAATGAGAGGGTGTGTCTAAACTTTTGACTGGTAGTGTAGCTTAAATGAATTTCAGTGTAATACCTAACTAATTGAGTATTAACGCTGAAACAAAAACTGTATAATTTCCAACCCTGTGCTTCATATTAAACACAACAAATTATATTATTGTATTTGGAATTTTTATATGTCTTGTCTTATGAAATGTAACAACATGTTTTTAAGATACAGCACAGCTTTTCTTGTAATTAAAATTAGAATAGCACATTGTTTTGACCCTTGCTCAGTGTCCTATGTAAAAGGTTGGCATGACAACCTCAAGTATCTAAGAAGACTGTATTTCTGATACCAGCAGTATTTGTACAGCACTTGAGGCCTGTGGTTGTGTTACCTGTGTTCAGGCTCTCCAAACAGCTGACCCAGGGACACAGCACACAGAGCAGCATAAGCAAAACGTCCAGGTTCTGAGAGCTGCCTGCTGACCATTTCTGCTACAGCGGGGCCCTCTTGTGTGGCTCCTGCGCCTCCTGGGTCTGAAAGAGTAAGTTTAGAACCACAAAATCAATATTAATAAACACTGAAGAAGCATGTTTACTAACTAAATACAAGGGATAAAAACATATTCAGTGGCTACATGAACGCAAATAATCTGATTATCAGATAAATGCCATGTAAACAGTTACATCTGATGTGAGTAATCTGATTACTTTCTGATTGTTCACAAATAGGTAGATTTTACAACAAACAAATTAGTAGCAAACACAAAAATGAAAGAGAAAAAAATTATAAAGATTGAAGATTGGAGTTATTTTTAAATGCATCAACTGACACATGTTTTAATGATATTATATCTCTTGTGCATGTAAAGTTAAACACAAAAATCTGATGTAATTATTGGGTTATCTGATTATTCTAGTTATCTGTTTTTTACTGGACAGGTAAATGTATGTGTTTGCACATACATTGGCACAAATAAGACCCACAGTCCATGGATCAAACTTGTTTTTACTTAACCAAGAATACATATAATATATAACTTCTTGTAGATCTTCTGATGAAATAAAAAATAGGTTTATAGCATACTGCTAAAAAGTAACGTTAATAATTTAAATGTAGGTTTAAACTTCTCATTATCTTCAGGGTTAATGAAGCAGCCTAAATTAAACGAACAGAAAAGGATGTGTCCTACATACTGACTACAGCAGTGCATTGGCTATTTTAAGCCAGTAAAGCGTAGTAATTAAAGTGCAATAACTTGGACTACACTTACTACCAAGTAGTTAGCGTGTAAACAAGCTGCTAATAATCACAGCTGGTTAGTGCTAGTCAGTTGTTAGCAATCCTTTGACTTCCTGAAAAAATATATTCTAACTGTTCGGACTGTTCGGCTCACAATGTAAGATAATCACTATTTCTTGTGGTTTAATCTCTCATTTTATGTTATAAATGTGTAATACCTGCAGTGAAAGTGCTGTCCACAAGTTTGTTCTCCATGACAGTACTGAGGTTTGAAGTTGCCTTGTACTAAACTTTTGTTGCGTTCACGATCCCTGCGACCATTTAAACGCTTGAGGTAAACAAGCACGTATTACAAATTCAAAGCTGGACATATAACATATCAGAACAGAAAATCTAAATAAAACTTAGTATAGCACAAATACTATAAAATGTGCTTAGGAAAGAGCTGTGGAAGTATTCCAAGTGAACGATAAATTTAATACCAACAACCGTTCATGAAGCCGTCTGGTCAAACTTTGCTTTGATGGCGTAACCTCCACGTACTCTGCGTGCTGCAGCGGGATGTTCACGTGGTCTTATTTCTGAAACTATAACAGGTTGAAAATAGCTGAAAATACGATGGGTAGACCTACTCTTGTTCCCTATTGGATCATTAACATTGGCGAGTACGTTTTCGTTAAAAGTTAAATAGACAGTATGAAGTGTCATGAAGTGTGTCTTATTATTACAAGTAACAAAACAATGACATAAAAATAGCAGTGACATCTTGATCAGTGAGTTATTCTGAACAATTAATTAGCTTATGATGTGCATCAGTTTTTTTATAGGGTAATTGCGTTTCAAATAGGCAGATTATTTGTAAGGGAAATGGGCAGCTTGGTAGCCCTACTGAGAAAAGTTAGGTTACAGTTACTTGATAAAGTCTAAATTAATTTATGTTTGCTGCTTATTTTATTTAAATTATATTATTATTATTATTAT
>KN484096.1:8806-21623 GCA_000787095.1 Periophthalmodon schlosseri
GAATATGACGTGGACAACGCTGTGACAAAAATATTTAAGTTGACAAAAGTAACGGATGTGAGAGAGAACACACACGCAGCAAAAAAGAGAACGATTTTATTTCTTTATGAACAGCTAAAATAAATACCTCGATTAATTTATTAAATATGCACTATGTAACATTTCAGGGTCCGCTACCTGCTTGTCTCCATGGGGATGTTATGTCTTTAATCGTCTGGAATGCCCCACACTATGGCATTAAACTTTTGGCATTTCTTCAATTACAGGTGTTTCTAAAAATACAACTTGGACTCACCTCTCCACAGATCTGACCCTAATGGCATATGTCATATTGTGGAACACTCTAGGCAACGCAATAAAATCTCCATGGAGACAAGTAGGTGGAAGACCCTCCATCAGAAAAGTTACACAGTGCTCCTTTAATGAACAAAATAGAAAGTCTAATTACAAAATTCTAAAATTAATATAAAACATTGTAACTATCCCTGCCCAAAGCTGAATTAACGTGACGAGAGCTGTGAACAGATTACAGTTTAATGTGATGCAAAGCAAAAGTACAAGCCAACAGCGCCCCCTTCCTGCAGCATGCAAACCAACATGCATAAAAATACACTGTAAAAAAAACTACACAGTGACACGCGCTCATGTCCATCAGATCTTTATTATGGGCCCGAAGTGTACGAGCCGCCTCTGCGTCACACGAGGTAGAAGCTAACACTGCAGTACCAACTACAACCACCAGGGGGAGCACAGACTTAAACAGGAGGGGCTCTGAGCTCTGGGAAAGTACTGATGTGGAGATCGAGTTGATGCAGTTTCACTTTGTCTCTGATCCTACTCTCACCTATGGTTCCTGGTTTAGTCCTGGTTTAGTCCTGGTTTAGTCCTGGTTTAGTCCTGGTTTAGATCTCTGCTCCTTCTCTCACCTCTGGTCATGATCTCTGGGTCATAATCGAAGGACACAATTCTGGATACAAGTTATCAAAACGAGTTTCCTCCGCAGGGTGGCTGGGTGCCCCGCATTGAGATAGATATGGTCTTTGGAGGAGCTCGGCGTAGACCTGCTGCTCCTCCACATCCAGAGAAGCAGCTGATCAAACAACCTGATCTGGCCGACTCCCACTGAGAGGAGACGCCAGGGAAGACTCAGGACAACAGTTTATGCTTAGTTTAGTATTGTTGGAGATAGGGCTCAACCATGTCTAAATCTGTCCTAAACATGCTCTGAATCATTACTAAACTGGAGGTATTGAGCTGGAGGAAGCGTCTGGGGAGGGGGAGGTCTGCTAGGTCTACAGTACACACACACATGGTTATTGCAAACAGCTCAGATTTGTGTCCAAAGTCTGAGTGGTTCAAAAATCCTCCACAGAAATAACTACCGAATGCAGATGTACTACAGTATATAAATCTATTCTCTTCAATAATACTGATTTGGACCCAGTCTGTTAAACATGTCGACACAATCATTTACACTATTTTAGTTTATGTGAGCTAAAGTGAAAAAGTGTGTTGAGCTGAAACACGTCTCTACAGCGGTGGCGGTGTGTCTCCCCCTGGTGGCTGTAGATGAGTATAAGGTTTCCGTGGGCAGTACAAGCTGATGTGTCACATTCATACAAATCCCAGCTCCTCTTCCTCAATAGCACCACAAAGACTTTTACACAACATTTATTATAAAAAATGAAATTAAACAAAAACTAATTTATAAAAACAACATGTAGAAGTATCATTCGACTCCATAGAAATTTCTTACACAGTAGCTGGGATTACTACCGGAAATACAACGTCCATTTTGGGGGCAGGGAATATTTGGGAAGAAAGCACCATAAAACTTTGGCTATAAACAGTAAACACAAGCGCTTGGTCTGGTCTTTGGATCTGGTTTAGGTCTGGTTCTGGGTCCAGTTCTGGGTCCTGGTTCGGGTTTTGGTTAGGTCTGGTTTAAGGCCGGGTAAGATCCGGTTTAGTGAAAGACATAATAAATATCCTTGTACACGTGCAGCTGTCTGTACAAAATGGCCTCCGGTTGGTCTAAAGTCTCGGGGTCCACAGAGCTGATTCCTGGTCTGGTTTTGAGGAGGTTTTTTGGGGGTCTTATAAGAAGCAGACCGGCCCGATGTCCAGTCCGAACTCCTGGTCGTTGCCTCCGATGTCGATGGGAGCGATGTCCACTATGGGCAGACGTGCCGTCTTCTGGGTCCTGTACTCGAAGACGGTCTTACCCCACGAGCCTGTGTGTTTCTGCAGGGAGGAAGAGGAGACAATCAGGGACTAAACCAGGACTAAAGCAGGACTAAAGCAGGACTTAACTAAGACTAAACCAGGACTAAACCAGGACTAAACCAGGAGAGGAAGAGGAGCAAAAGATAATCAGGGACTAAACCAGGACTAAACCAGGACTATACTAGGACTAAACCAGGACTAAATTAAGACTAAACCAGGACTAAACCAGGAATAAACCAGGACTAAACTTAGACTAAACCAGGACTAAACCAGAACTAAAGCAGGACTAAACTAAGACTAAACCAGGAGAGGAAAGGAAGGAAAAGACAATCAGGGACTAAACCAGGACTAAACCAGGACTATACTAGGACTAAACCAGGACTAAACTAAGACTAAGCCAGGACTAAACCAGGACTAAACCAGGACTAAACCAGGAGGAGGAGGAGAAGACAATCAGGGACTAAACCAGCACTAAACAAGGATTAAACCAGGACTAAACTAAGACTAAACTAGGACTAAACCAGGACTAAACTTAGACTAAACCACAACTAAACCAGGTCAAGACTAAGACTAAACCAGGACTAAAGCAGGACTAGAGCACAACCGACCCAGGACTAAACTAAGATTAAACCAGGATTTAACCAGGACTAAACTAAGACCAAATCAGGACTAAAGCAGGACTAAACTAAGACTAAATCAGGACTGAACCAGGACTGAACCAGGACTAAACTAATTCTAAAGCAGAACTAAAGCAGGACTAAAGCAGGAGTAAACCAGGACTAAACCAGGCCTGAACCCCGACTAACTAACTTACCGTGCATGAGTTCTGTATGACAGTCTAAACCCTGTCTAACCCAGATTTAATCCAGGTTTTATCATGCATGAGTCCTGTATGATGTCTAAACCCGGTCTAAACCAGGTCTTACTGTGCACATGTCCTGTATGATGGTCTAAACCCAGTCTAAACCTGGTCTAAACCAGGTCTAACCCAGGTCTTACCGTGCACGTGTCCTGTATGACGGTGTATCTGAAGCGGTTGTTTCCCTCTGCTTTCAGCTCCAGATCGTTGGATCCTTTGAGGACCAGGGCCTTCTTCAGGTTCCCGTTCCTCTCGTCTTTGTAGGCCACAGAGTTCTTGCAGTGGTACGTGAGGCTCTGAGAAGCTTCTTTAGACAGGAGGCGGATGAACGTCATCTGGACCGTCACCGAGTTAGCGGACTGATCCTTATTTCCATATGAGAACTGGAATATAAGACAAAATGCACAACTTAAACAAGGATGTAACATTTGTAGTAACATATGTAGTCCTAGTAATGGTAAATGGTCACATTTTTATATACCAACTTCAAGACACTCAAAAACTTTACATCAAGGAACCACTCGCCCATTCGAACTGCCAACCTTCAGATCTGTGGACAAACATTGTGCCATTGACTAATTTGTTAATGAGAAACTGAACTTTTTCATTTTTTTAAGGGGTTTCCTGCTGTATTATGTGTATTTAAAACACAGCTAATTCAAGAATCATAATTGAGCCTAACAGATGCTGTTGACATGATGTTTCCTCAGAAACATAAACAGATTCTGTTGATCTTAAAATGCAGCAGTTGGCGCTAGCATCACGGTAACATGTAGTCCGCTCCTGCTGTTAGCATTCTTGGATTATGAGACAAATTTGAGCTGTTGGAGCAGTTTATTCTTCCCCATGTTGTGTTTGTATTTGGTACAATATAACTACTAAAGTCTGTGTTTGCTCTTGTAGTTGCTGAAAGTGATAAAGCTCTTAAAATGAATGGTTAGTTTTCTGGCACAGAGGAGTTTGAACCTTCTGCTAGTGGACGTTCCCTCATAAGCCGACTGTATCTATTCATCCAGGATTGGTCCGTGGTAGAAAAGGTTTCAGTGGTAGTCAGCTGGACAATGTTTATATGTTTCAACAATCAATCGGAAGTCATTCTCAATTTAAAAGGGGTGAGGAGCTAAAATGGCATCAGGGTGGCAGTCAAAACATCTCCATTTCTAAAACATTGTCCACATGACTACCTTTGAAACTTTTTTATCACAAATTGGAAGCATAAACTACAGAAAAGTGGATATTCTGGGATAGATTTGGTTATAGAAAGTATAGAAAGAGTTGAAAAAGCATGATAGTTGTAGTAAAATTAGTAGTAGTCGTAGAAGTGTACTACTGCAGAAATCCCCCCACAAGTCTGCTCAAACAGGTTTGCAAATTCCAAAAATACTGTAGCTATCTACTAAGAAGATTTTAAATTTGGTTCTTAATCAACTTAATTAAACAAAGTTGTATGTAGAATTTTGTTAAGGACACTTTAAGTATTTATAGTTACCACACAATTAAATGTTTTTTGGGTTCAATTCTAATAATCTATTGCAGTGAACATGGTTAGCTGTAAAGTTAGGGTTCTTGCTAGCCTTTATTGTCCCAGTTAGGAAATGTGTTCTCTGCATTTGACCCATCCTGCAGTGTCTCTGGGTTAAACTTGATCTTGAGCTAGCCTTGGTCAGGACTACCTTCACTGGAGGTAGACCTGTTGTGCATGTTTTGGGTTGAAAGTTTGTAGTTGCAGTAGTAATACAAGAACTACACTAGCCCAGTGGTCTCTGGTCTCACCTGTGTTCCTCTGTTGATGTCGGCTCCCCACCACACAGGCTTGCCTCTGGAGGAGGTCCACCACACCTTCTTTGGGATGGTCTCTGGATTGGCTGAGATGCAGGTTTCTCCTGTCTCCATGTTACAGTGCACTTTGATGGCGTCCTCTGCACTGCCCTGGTTCGGGTCGACCCAGTACTCTCCTAAAGACACGGTGATCAGAACGGTCAGAAAGTCCGGCTAAACTCCGTACAACAAACCACACTGTCAAAGTGCTAAGGAGCCATTTGTGGGACTGCACCTGGCTCTTTGAAGGACATAATCTAAGGTGTTATCTCTGAGAAAGTTTGTTGGAGTTGCTTTTTTCCCCACTTCCACCGCGGCAGCAGAACCATCAGCCTCCTCAGTTTCTCTGTCTCCTCCTCTTCACCTCCTACAGTGTCTATTTATCATCTCCCTACATTTGATCCACTCACCCCTCTTTTATATTTGCCCCACTCACCGCTCTTGTACATTTGACCCCCTCAGTACTCTACATTTGACCCACTCACCACTCTTCTACATTTGCCCCACTCACCGGTCTTCTTGTCGGGGTAGCACTGCTTGAGGTCCCCACAGGTGCGTGCTGGGTGCTTCCTGGTGCCGTCGGGACTCTTCATGCTGTTGATCTGGCTGCTCAGGGCCTTCAGAGTGGCCTGTACCCCGGGGTCTGCGGCCAGGATGGTGGTCTGGTTACTGTTGGGCAGAGCCTCGTCTTCACTGAACTCTGGAGGGGGAGGGGGGCCCGAGTCGTAGTCATGTGAGCCGGCAAACAGATCGTCCATCGCAGCCATAGGGGGTCCAGGAGGGCCAGGGGGGCCTGGGGGTCCGGGCTCTCCTGGAGGACCCTAAGAAATAGAGAGAGAGTGTGTTATACTGTAGCTTTATGTTTGACATATTCAGTCATGACATTATGTTTTATCAGAGTGTCTATTTATTTACCTCTGGTCCCACTTCTCCTGTAATGCCTCTGGTTCCAGGGGGTCCCATGGGTCCCGGCTGCCCGAGGTAGCCCTCCTTTCCTGAGGGTCCGATGGGTCCCTGAGGGCCCTGGAACATGCCAACAAAACCATATTATAAATATAATTTGTAATAGCACTGTGCTCTTAAGACCACATAATTATGGTTCATAGGGATCCCAGAGTGTGTCTTTGAATAGGGCATTGCCAAACTGCCTTACATGTCTGTTAGCCCTCCTCACGAAGGAGAAGTGTGATTGATACATTGAACATGGCAGATGAAAATAGTTCCATAGTCATACCCTGGATCCACTGGGTCCAACGATTCCTGGAGCTCCCTGTTCTCCGGTGGTGCCCTGAAGAGAGAGAAGAGAGTGGTTAGAGGAGCGGTCCCCCAATCCGAAGGTCAGAGGATCGATTCCCACTCAGACTAAGTTCTGTCATTGTGGTGGTCGAAGGGGCGGATGGTGCAGATTGGCAGTCTCACTACAGTTGTATCTTACCACCACCGAGTGTGGAGTGAATGAATAGTGACTACAATATAGAGCTGTGAGAGGCTTTGACACGCCTGTAAAGGGCATTACAAGTGTGAGGCATCATTATAGTTACAGAACACAGAGGAACATTTAATATTACAGGCGCAGGTCAAATGTCTTCTTTTATGGGAATCACAAACAGGCCACACACAGGACACAAGAGGTTTACATAATAATGTAAAGGTACAGGTGTCCGACTCCCAGGCCGTTCGGGCAGTGTTTGCATGATTATAGTTTCTATAGTTTATATAATAGTGTAGTATAAATTATTTTAAAAGTTCAGTATCTGACTTACCGGAGGTCCAGGCAGACCCTGCAGTCCGGTGAATCCTCGGTGCCCCTTCTGTCCTCTCTCTCCATGGTCTCCCAGGTCTCCCTTATCTCCTGTGGGTCCTTGAGGTCCCTGTAAATAAAAACAAAAGATTTCACAGTTAAAAACACTCAAACTCACTTCCTGCTCTTTATGACACTGCAGTACCACTTCTTACCCCTAGGCCTCTCTTTCCAGCTGCTCCTGGGGGTCCCACTGGTCCTCTTGAACCCTGCACAGACACATGGGGTTAGGGGAACACTGTCTACAGCATTTAATAACATTTTATAAGCAAATATGACAACAACATAACATCTGGGACGTTTGACTTGTGGCAAAGGGTCAAAACACAATCAGTTTGAGCTAAGTATTTGATGAAATTAAATGGCATTTGGCCAACTATGAAACATGGACTAAACCAGGATTAAACTAGGTCTAAAACAGGGCTTTTTTTTTTTTTAATTTTGCGTATTTTGCATAATTATGTCAAAACTATCCTACAGAAACATTATTAAAGATGTAAAATATATTAATAAGAACATTTTAGATCCAAATACTACATCCAAATACTAAATTTGAAATCATTCCAAGTACCCCTAGGGGCCCCATACCCCTGGTTGGAAAACACTGTACAGAAATAATGACATTTTAAATAAATGAGATCCATTCTTTTATAACTGTAAAATATCAGCTCTTTTTGCCATATTGTTCAGCCTTCACTATTAGACTCAAATGGAACTAGAAACCACTAAAACAGTTAAAGTCTTATTGAGTTTGTACTATATTCTACAGTTAATTTCAGGGACACATTTGATTATTATGGGATGGTTTGAGATTTTTCAGTTTCTAAAATGGATTTGGCAGTTGAAAACATGGTTGTGTAAAGAGGAAAATTATGTCTGTTGTTTTTGAAAATATATAAATAGTGACATAACGTTCACATACCGCGTCTCCCCGTTTCCCAGCTGGTCCTGGAGATCCAACAGGCCCTGCGGGTCCTGGGAGTCCATGAGGTCCCACCAGCCCCTCTGGACCCGGGTCTCCTCTGTCGCCCTGAACACAACAGGAAGTCAGAGTCATATATTTACAGAATACACCAAATTTGCGTCAAAATTTCTTCTGCACAGACCCAGATGCTTCTACACAAACGTTGGTCATTAACTACGCCGACATAAACACAGACAAACTACATCTATTCTACTGATTTCTTTTACTTTTTCAGTATTTTTGTTATTTTACTTTAGACGTGAGCATAGGTTTGTAAAAAAAAACAAAACACAATTTGACTGCTAACAAACTTGAGCAAACTGTATTTATATATAAACATTGCTGAACTTTTGTTTGCAAACACTTGAACTTAAATGGATGGCAAATAAAGGCTACAGCTATAGATAATATTTTTAACCGATTCTGGTGAGGAAAATAATGGAAATATAGTCAAGCTAACGACGAGCTTGATTGACACAAATTCTATAAATGACTCCCACTCACCCTCTGTCCCATGACGCCATCTTTTCCTGGAGGACCATCAGAGCCAGCAGGGCCCTGGAACAGACAAGGGTCAATGTCACGTTTGGTCTAAGTCTGAGTTCAAGGTGAAGTTTATCTAAGTCTTTAAGTACAAACATGATGCATTCTTGTGTTTTTAATCAACTTGAAATAATGTCAATATTTTGGAAAACACACAAACTACACCTCCGTTTCTGATTAAATATTTAGGTGATGGAGTGCCCTCTGCTGTCAGCAACGGGAATGAACAATGAAAAAAATAAACTGATTGATTGATGTGAGCTATGCTAATAAAGACGGCAGAATGAGTCCAGTGGTTTATGTACTTAAAAACTGCCCAGGAGACCTCTACATTTCTACCTGTGACGTAACAATCCAGGGAAAATTGAATGAAACTAAGAGATTTATTTCTGAGGCTCAGAGAAGATGACCTCGTAAACAGGATCAGTGAAACAAGCCTGAATAAAGTAAAATACAACTCCAGGTATGCTTTGATGAGAGTACAGATTACAGTATAACATGGTTAAAAGCTAAAAAAGTCAGTTTTAGATAATATGTGTCATCTAAGTCTGAGTTAGCTTGAGTCTGAGTTTGCTAAAGTCTTAGTTCTGGACTCACATCCGGACCAGGATCTCCTCGCGGTCCATTCGCTCCCTGAGTTCCTACTGGACCAGAGGGACCCTTCTCTCCAGTAGGGCCTGAAGATCCCTGCTTTCCTGGAGGACCCTAAAACCAAACGCACCTTAATCAGTCCTCGGCTTTAACAGGAGTGATAATAAAGGTGCTTGAACCAGTGACTCACAGCAGGTCCGGGCAGGCCGGGCATGCCCCTCTCTCCTCTCTGCCCGGGCAGCCCCACGATGCCCCTCTGCCCAGTGGTACCAGCGGGACCTGGGGGACCATCAGGGCCCTGGAACAAAAGCACAAGCACTCAGAGACAAATCACATTTTAGATCAGTGTTCAGGTGTATCTCTGTAATCCCTCAGAAAAAGATAGCAAAAGAAATTTGCTATGGGAATTCTGTCAACTGGACACAGGAGTGAATGCGTTCGGCCACTTATCCAAGAGGATTCTTCAGTTCTACATTGAATTTAAACTGGGCTCAAACCAGGACCAAACAACTTCAAGTGTGAATGTGCCCTTAAATATCTGTCTGAAGGGAGGAGCTAACTACACTGAAACTACCAGAGTCTAGTTGTTTACAGTAAGGAGAATCTGTTATAGTTTAAGTCGACTTGGATGAGTGGCAAAATGTATCGACCGTATCGACGTGATCAAATTTATAAGCTCACCGTAGGTCCGTCCTCTCCAGAATCGCCCTTATCTCCGGGTGTGCCTGGGGGTCCTGGGGGGCCTCTCTCTCCCTGTCGGCCTTGAGCTCCATGATCTCCACGCAGACCGGCTGGACCTTCTTTACCAGGAGGTCCTAGGGGTCCGGCCTCTCCCAATGGGCCCTGAGTGGACAGGAGCAGGTCACGTGATCAGCACAGACACATATATGATTAAACATTTATCATAGTTTTACATCAGTTAAGTGGCAGTTTGGGAGGAAAAAAGTTGAGAATTTACACACAAAAATTGATTTAACAAAATAAATGTGTTGTCATCCATTTTTATTTGTCTAATTTAACTACAGTGTAACTATTGTGTAAATTAGACATTTTACCCTTGTTAACCTTGTGGTTTCTAGGTAACAGTCCAACCAGGAAGTAAGATTTTTAAAGTTACCAAACCAAAATTACAAAACTAGAAAAAAACTAAGCGAGTAGTCTAACCTGTCAAATGCACTTTAACAATGAGAGCAGTTTAGAATAGCTGTTGGAAGTGTATTACTCACAGGAGGACCAGGGGGACCCACTCTTCCAGCTGGCCCGGGGTAACCATTGGAACCCTGTTGTAGAAAAGGCAGACTTACTTAGCATTGAAATATTAGCAGCACAATAGTTAGCGACATCACACTAACAGATACATTCATACGTGATTCAATTTTTATCATTTTAATGATCACTCACTGGAGGTCCTTGAGTTCCTCTTCCTCCTTTCAGTCCGGCCACACCCACTGGACCCTGGACACATCACACAGAGGTCAGTAAGATAATAATAATCTTTGCATTATATTTATAGACCATTTAAAAGCTTGCAAACAATTACATTCAAAATTTAGTTTATGGTTTTTTGGATACTTACACAATTTTCCTTCATTCTTTGCAAAAGAGAAGTAAAAGATCTGAAATTATTTTTTTTAAGAAGTCTCCCGCACTCACTCTTGGTTCACTTTTATTAGTACAACGTTTCGATCCCTTTGACCTTCCTCAGACCTGAGAGTGAGACAGTGTGCAGGAGTCTTCTTAAAAACGTTTCAAGTGCGTCTCCTCCAATGCACCTGTCGCCCCATTAGATGTGCAGAGTCTACCCAAAGGCGAATACATTGGAAATTCAAAATAGTTGCTTTTTATTATTATTATTTTTTGTTAGAAAGACTTAAAATTCTTTAGCATTTTGATCGGACGTCACTTAATTATGGAACATGTCTAGAATGCTGTTGACGTTTTAAAGGGTTTATTTATTTAAACTCAGACTCACCGGAGGTCCGTGAGCTCCGGCCTGTCCCTGAGGTCCTGGTGATCCAGCGTCTCCTTTCTGACCGGGCTCTCCAGGCTCCCCCTTCACCCCAGGCTGACCGTCTGGGCCCTGGACACAAGAGAAGCTCAGATGTTCATTTTACAGTAAACACACGTGTGCAGTGTTCCTGATGTTATAGAGTGCGCTGAGCAGGTTAGGGTGAAGGTTACTCACAGGGGGCCCAGCAAATCCAACTGCACCAATAGGACCAGGGTCTCCTCTCGCCCCCTGCAGGACAAATAGGGAAGTGAAATTTTTATTTGTCAAGTCTGTAATATGCAATTCAAACGTAAGGTCTCTCAAAGCGCCTGTGTTTGTAAGTTCCTATTGTAGCCACAGCTGCCCCGGGGCAGACCACCACCAATCGACCAAGGTTGATAAAGTGTCTTGCCCAAGTACACAACATATTGAGCTGAGAATAAATGCTCTAACTCCTAAGCCCCAATTATTATTATTATTATTATTATTTGAATAGTAAAATAAATTTTACTTTGCATTAATACAGAGAAACATTCTCAGAAATAATAAAAGTGTGAAACAGATTACTCACAGGCACACCTCTGGATCCTGGAGGTCCGTGTGGTCCTTTAGGTCCTGGTTCACCCTAAAAACAAGTCACAGCTTTGAGTTTAGGTTTAATCTTGCATTACTCTGGTTTGTTTGTTTGTTGTTTATTTATATAGTTATTTATTTTACAAGCACACGACAGGCTTTTTTACTTGCAAACAGAAATGAAAGTATTATGATAAATACTGAACCTTTTCTCCGCTTGGTCCTGCGGGTCCGGCTGGTCCCACAGGTCCCGGGGCTCCCTGTTTGACACATACACAGAGTTACGATCAGAGAACTCGATCCACCACAGTGTGAAGTAAGATTATTTAGATTGGAGTTTGTGTGAAGTTGGTGTGAAGTGACTTACTCTGGCTCCATCGTTTCCTGGCGTTCCCTCTGATCCTTTCTCTCCGATCGCTCCCTGAACAAGAAAAGCTGAATCAGTTTTCAGACCACAACAGCTGCGGCTAAACTGGAGACAAGTCAGCCTGAAGGAGCTACAAAACCGCCTGCCTCAAATGTGTCGTCGGGGCAGAAATGAAGATGAGGTAGAAGTTATGGGATTTATGGCATAAAATGTGCCAAAGTGTATTTGGAAGAACCTTGGAGCTTTGCGACTATTTTGAGAGGTGACTTTTATGAATTAAAGAAAACTAAACTTTCAACAACTGATTCAAACCCCTGACTTTTTTGGTTGGGGGTTTGAGCCAGTTACCTTGTGTTTCTAAAAAGGCAACCAACACCAACCCAAAACTGGATTACTGAAGTTATGTATTCCATATTATGCTAGTACTATTTCCACACAACTACTTTTACCCTAATTTCCAGAGTAAACCAAACTCACCCGGTCTCCTTTGGGTCCTGGTGGTCCAGAGATGCCCCTCTCTCCAGGCATCCCCTGTAAACCTGGAGGACCTGCATCTCCCACTGCGCCTGGGGGTCCCGGACTGCCCTGAGGGAGGGACATTAGACATAGGCTTAATACAGGTTCAGTTCACATTGTAGAATTTGATGATGTCATAATTTCAGATGGAGGGCGGGGCCTATATAACTCTTTAACTCTATGGGAGATTCACTGTTTTAGCAAGAAATTTCCAAACTTATGATCCACAAAAGTTGAACCTTCTCATTATTAATTTAGGATTGACTCCACAAACTTGTCATATTAATCTTAAGTCCTTCCAGCTGACAACACTCACGTCTCTGGGGTTGAAAAATGGCTCCATTTTCTGAAGCTGTTGTGAAAAAATAATTTGACTTTTGTCTATTTAAACTTATGTTGACGTTGAAATTTGCTCCAGTTTTTGTTTCATGTGGACAGGCCCAGTAATTAAACAGATATTAATCATAAACCAGGTCAACACATCCGCATCTGACAGTTACACAGAGAACGCCACCTGAGAACTCCACCTGTCTCCAGCTCAGGTTAAACCATAGGGACTCTGATACCAT
>KN484096.1:24869-41803 GCA_000787095.1 Periophthalmodon schlosseri
AGACCCGGGGGGACCCTAGGGTGACACATGTAAACACAGACAGACTTTGTAATAATCACATATACAAACTATTTTCAGTCATGTTCTTTAATACAGTTCTGCTCAAACAGTAGTAGTAGTTTTATCAGATGTTTGTTAATCTTACCGGTTCTCCCTTTGGTCCTGCCTCTCCTTTAAATCCAGGGACTCCAACATCTCCCTGAAACGAGGAATAGAATGAGTCGGGACATCACAAACTATGACTGGGACTAAACCTGGACTAGAACAAGACTAGAACAGGTCAAAAACAGGTTTACATCTGGACCGAACCAAGAGTAAACCCAGCCTTTGAATATTTACCAGCTGTCCCTTGATACCCGGCTGCCCGGTGCTGCCCTGAGGTCCAGGAGGTCCAGAGGGTCCGGGATGACCAGCGCCCCCTTGTGGACCAATGTTACCCTACAGAAAAATGACATGGGTAAGATCAGAGAATAACAGTAATGTATTTAACGTGTATGTGCTGTACAGAGGCACTCACCACTGGTCCTTTGGGTCCTGGGCCTCCATCTCCTCCTGCGGGTCCCTAAATAATGATATTTTTCCTGTTAGATTATAAATAATATTAACAATGCATTGGATTTATATGGTGCCTTAAGTTGTTCATTCACTCCACGCTCCGTTGTGGTAAGTTACTAGTGTAGCCACAACTGCCCTGGGACAGACTGACAGAAGCGAGGCTGCCAATCTGCACCATTGGCTCATCCAACCACCACCAACACTCACACACTAGAGCCACTACCACCCAGTTATTCAGAATAAATTATTTTACGCCCTGTAATGAAAGAAAGGGGGATTTAACCACCAGCCGTGTTAATGAAAATGACGCTTACCCTGAGTCCTGTGGGCCCTGCTCTGCCTTGGTGACCGGTCTCTCCTCTCTGTCCTTGGGGACCCTCAGGACCTCGGACTCCGGTGGGGCCTGGTTGTCCCTGGATGAAGAAATGAAGTTAAAAGTTACCTCAGGGAAAAGTGAACATTAATATTTAGTCTGGTGTATTTTCGTGACACATTTAGTTGTATATTTTTTGAACATATCTACCTTCATTCCTGGAGTTCCTGGGTAACCGGGGGGACCGTTCATACCCAGTGGACCCTGAAACAAATCATTCATAATAATTCATCATTTTGCCCACAGTCGAATGATGGGTCCTCTTTTATTTTTTAAATTGAATCTCACCATTGGTCCTGGTTTGCCCATGTTTCCAGACGGACCACGTTTTCCCTGAAGAGAGAAAGAGAAATGTTTAAATGAACAGTTAAAAATGTGTACCGTATTTTCTGGAGTATAAGTCGCACCAGCCAAAAATGCATAATAATGAAGAAAAAAAAACATATATTTCACATATAAATCATATCTGAGTATAAGTCGCACCCCCAGCCAAACTGTGAAAAAAAGTGCGACTTATAGTCCGGAAAATACGGTAAATGTGAAATGATTAGTTTATACAGAGACTTACGGGGACACCGCCAGGTCCTGGGCGGCCTCTCTCTCCAGGCATACCTGCGGGGCCCTGCATACATGAACACAAAGCAATACAATTCTGTCTTCACACTCGGAAAAAGACCCTCTGAAGGCTCTGTCGCCATGGAGATTGCTGGAATGTTACTCAGTATGGCATTAAACTTACTCTTGCATTGAAAAACATATATTCTTATTAGTTTAATGCCATACAGTAGAACATTCCAGGCAATGCACTCACTTCTCCATGACATAATACACCTTTAAATGTTAATGTTTTGTTTTTTTTTTAAGCTTAAAATGTAAAAATAATTACAATTCTCATATTAACACAGTGTTATGAATGGACAAAATGTAATGTGACTCACCATTGGCCCTGGAGCACCCATGGGACCAGAGGGACCTGTTGCACCCTAAGGACACAAGCGGGTTAGTGATTAATGTACCTTTGGATGCACTTTAAAATACACAGCAGACATGTTACTAACAATGAAATGATAATAGATAGATATACATAATGGATTTATACAACACTTTTATGGAAACTCAAAGACACTTTACAATTGTGCACATAATTCATTCACATTTAAAGACCTATAACTTAAAACTGTATATGGATAAAGAAATGTCTTCTTTTGTTGCAGCTTTCACTGTAAAATTTGATTTAAGTGTCACCCTCTGCTGGCAACAGTGGGGACTGACACAGACGAACAGATGAATTAGCAGCTTGGCTATATCAGCATGAACGTTTATTTTCATTAGTATTGACTTGTACCTTGGATCCAACAGTCCCCGTTTCTCCCTTTTGTCCCTGGAGTCCGCCGTGTCCCTGAAAAAAGATAATAAAACCAATATATTTATTTATTTATTTATTTATTTAACCAATTTGAGTATCCTGGTTCTGTGTGTGTCCTTGTAAACACAGTATCCTGATTTCAGTATCCTGGATAAGCCAGTATCCAGGTTAAAGCGGAATACTCTCAGTGGGACATTCTGATAGTATCCAGGATACTGTGGCATGTAGACGCAGAATCCTGATTTCTTAAAACAGGTGCTGTACTGAGCATGTGCGAACTGAAGTGATAAATATGGTAGGAGCAGCATCTTTCTCGAAACAACTCAAACTTCTCCCAGGGCTTTTTAAGTCATAATATTTTATACCTATAAACAAAATAAAGCGTCTACAGCATTTGATACTAGCTAGACGGGATATCTTGGTGTTTTATTTCCCTATCTGTATATTTATATTTTGTTGACTTTTATGTGAAGCACTTTGGTCAGCTCAAGTTGTTTTAAATGTGCTATATAAATAAACTTGATTGAATACCAGGCTAACTTCTGTGGTATTATGTTTTGCTCTTGAACTAAATTGAAGCTGTGAGTTTTCCACGGTTCCCCTTTTACTGAGGCTGTGACAGTGTCCCATAGTCTTATGTTCTTATTTGAATATATATCTTTTTTTTTTTTTTTCTATTAGAAATATGCTAAAAAGCCTTAAGTTCACAAAGTTGCTACATGTTTATCTCCCTGCCATATCTGTGTCATGGTTGCCATAGCTACCACTCTAAATACCCAGGATAGTCAGATTCCTCATGTATGCAGGGATATGAGGATCCTGGTTTCTCTCAGCGCATGTAAACGTCATACCCAGAATTCTGTCAGAACCGGGATAAGGATCATAACCATAGACTAGATAGAAGAAGTGGACTAAGGGACTGTGACGTCATCCACAGCGTTCAGCTCCAGCCAAATGAAGCTAATCGAGGCTAGCGGTTATAAGAATTTGGAGCCAAGTTACATATTTGGAATTCTGACCGCGAGTATCATAGCAACCAAAATCGCTAATCTGGAGCGAGGTTGTTGAACGCCCCTTCCCGCCCACACCGCTCGTTTAGCATGGAGCGGGCGCTTAGCAATGCTGTTAATCAAACCTGTTGCGAACGCTAGAGGGAGCGACCTCGGGGAAAGAAGGCGCCTGATTTGTCTGTTATTAATGATCATATCTTGATTTAGGGGCACAATAGCGAAATATAAACCCCAGGATCATGTAGAGCGGGTTAATACGAACATTTTAAGACCAAAATGACGAGTCTGACAGCAGCAGTTACAGAGAATAAAAACACCAAGATCATGTAGAGCGGGTTAATACGAACATTTTAAGACCAAAATAACGAGTCTGACAACAGTAGTTACAGAGAGAGGGGCTACAGTTTTTACAGTGACGCTCACTTCCTACTTGGAACGCAGTGGCTAGCAGGTTAGCTATGTCCATTTATATAAACAGTCTATGCTCATGACCCGGATAAGGCTCATAAGTGGGATACTCGAGCGCATGTAAACGCACTCAGTGATAATTTAGAAGAAAATAATTGGTTTATCCTCAAGATGTTTCTTAGTCCATAAACTGGAAAAACACATTTAAAACAGTAACACTGAAAGTTTCATAATGTGTATAATGTCTGTACTCACTCTGTGTCCTTTGAGTCCAGGAGGTCCAGGTGTGCCAGGGAAACCTCGGGATCCCTAAAAATCATTCAGCCATTTTAGTTCAGTGTTAATGCCACTTGTGAGTTGTACAAACAAAATGTGAAACAAGATGGCCGCCCTCACAGGTGATCCGGGGAAGCCTCTGTCTCCGGAGTTTCCTGCTTTTCCTGCTTCTCCCTGAAATCAGACGGAAAAGTGTATTTAGACAAACAATAAATACACAAGTACATGCATGTAAACAAGTGTATTAAAAACAGATAAAGGAACATTTAAAGAGGGGGATTTTTTTTTACTTCTATGGGGTATTAACTGCTAACACATAACATATTTAGATCACCATGTTTCCTTACATTTTTCATAATACCCTCATTTTAAAAAGAAACACATCCAATAAACTAACAAGGAAATAAATCTTGATCATTTTAATTGATATAAAAAAAAAACAAAAAAAACAAAAAACAACCAATTCTATCTCATTTCAAGTTCATTGTGCTCTCTATAAAGCCTCATTGACAGATTAAACTTTAAAAAGTCAAATGATCTTGGTCATCTTGGTCAAGTGATTTAAAAGTGAATTGGAAAAATAAAATAGCAGAATGTTGTGACTCACATCTTCACCAGGTTTTCCAGCCGGTCCCTCGGGTCCTCTCTGACCAGACGGCCCCTGTTACAAACACAAAACATCGCACTTATATTCAAACTGTATGCATTACAATTAATATGAAAACAATTATATTTATGTTTTTAAAAAGAAGCTGAATACATAAAAGTACACGGTCTCACCATGTGTCCAGGGTCACCCACTTCTCCAGGAGGTCCCTGAGGTCCAGACTGACCCTACAACACAAAACAGTGGATTTAAGAAAAAATATGTTTCTTATGTTTTGTTTTTTTTTGTTTTTTTTTGTTTTTTTGGGGGTTTTTTTGTGCGCATGTGGATATAATTTTATAGAATGGCCAAAAATGTATTCAAGTTCAGATTTTTCCATCTTAAACGTCAACTTTACATACTTTAGAGCAGAGTTAGGGCAGTAATACTACTACTACTACTACTACTACTACTACTACTACTACTACTAATAATAATAATAATAATAATAATAATACATCAGTTTTATATAGCAATTTTCACAGTAACTCAAGGATGTTTCACAGTAGCGTAACACAAAACAAGGACAGGACAAACAAAACAAATATTGAGTTTTTTGTGGGGTTATAGACTATGAGGAAAAGGTGAGTTGTGAGCTGTTTTTGAAGGTGTGTAGTGAGTCTGAGCTTCTGATGTTGGGTGGAAAGGGGATTGGAGGTGGGGGTGTTCCAGAGGATGGGGGCAGGAATGACTCGGTCGCCCAAGGTCTGGTGCTTTGAAAAGTGCATTCAAAATAACTTCACACAATTCCATTGGCAGACTTACAGGTGAGCCGTTTGGTCCCGGAGGTCCTCTGGTTCCGGCCTCTCCCTAAAACACAAATGAACAGAAGAACAACAGTTTTGGTGTGAATCTAAAATACAAACAGAATATGATTTAAATGATAAAATACTAACTCTTGATCCGCTCAGCATTCCCTGGGGTCCATTTTTCGCGTCAAATCCTGAGGCCATGTGAGCTCCCAAACCCTGAACGAAATCATCAACGTTAACAACTTTTGATATGATAAAAAAAAAAAAAAAAAAAAAAAAAAAAAAAAAAAAAAAAAAAAAAAAAAAAAAAAAAAAAAAAAAAAAAAAAAAAAAAAAAAAAAAAAAAAAAAAAAAAAAAAAAAAAAAAAAAAAAAAAAAAACAACACAATGTTCTTCTTTGTAACTTCAAAATGGCTTTAAGAAGTAACTAAAGACAGCTGCTGTTTCATTGTGTTCACACTTCTCTGTGATTGGTTAAACCACTTGTCAGTCACTTACAGCGTGACAGAAACTGACCAATAGGAGTGAGAGGGAAAAAAGTGTTTGTGTTTCAGCTTAAATAAAAAAAAAAACACTGAAAAATTCATCAAACATCAAATTCAGTTCACAAAAATAGCAAACTGTAAGAATGCTCATAATATTTGTATTGCCATATTGTCCAGTCCTAACCACAGTCTCACAGGGTTAATACAAAGGCAACATAACTTGAGATTCAGAGATTCAGATATTCAAGACTTGATTGTCATTATCATAAAAAACAACCAAATTATGTTTAGCGCATCAAACACTGCAGAGTTTTGATGTAAAGTGCAATACAAAAGGTGCAAGAGCCCATCCAAAAACCCCATAAATAACCCCATTGATGCTATAGTGGGAGTCCTTCTTACCCCCTGGTGGGTGGGGTGTCCTGGGGGTCCGGCCTCTCCTGGGTTTCCTGGAACACCTGGCTCTCCATCGTAACCAGCGGGGCCTCGCAGACCCTAAACAAAAACACAAGGATTATTACAGAATTTAACAAGAAACCATGAGTACATCAAATCAAACTCATCATTCATTCACTCCGCACTGGTCAGATGCTAAGACTGACTGACTGAAGCGAAGGGTCTCAGGACAGGGGGCGCTCTGGGACAGTTCTCCATTTGCTTCTTTTCTATGAATGTTGGTTAATCCGTTTGTTATCGACCAACGTCTGTTTCACTGTTGATTTTCTAACTTTCTGTTGGTTAAATCAGTGATCCTGTTAAGTCCTAAGCAGGGTTGCCAGGTCTGCAGTTTTCCAGCGGAATCGGGCGATTTTTTAAGAGCTGCGGCAGGTGAAAAATATAGTCCGCGGGTTTGGCCAGAGGTATTTTCCCCATAAAATGTACTGATTTCAGAATAATCCTATTGAAAGTCCTGAATTTGTGACAAATCTTCATATTCAAAGCCGTCCGCGCTCTGTGGAGAGAAAAGGGGCGGGACTGTGTCGCTGGCGGAGCGCTACTTTTATGAATACAGTGGAAAATCCAGCCGCGCCGTATGTTCCGCGGGTTTTCATAAGCTCCTGTGAGGGTTGGGTCGCTTAAATCTGGCAACCCGGGCCCAGAGAGGCGACAGCTGTTGTGAATTTGGGCTTTACAAAAATACACTGAATTGAAGTGCGGCTGCCAATCTGCACCATCGGCCCCTCGGACCACCACCGACACCCGCACACCACCTTCATACTAGGCAGTGTGGGTGGAGTGGCTTGCCTAAGGACACAACAACGCTTTTAAACAGCTACAACAAGCATCTCCAACTGCCATTCACAGTCGAACGGTGAAAATAGTGTTGTTGATCTGCTGACACAATCATTAAGGCTAAAGTTCATTATTCATAAATCTATCGGCTTTGTGACAAGGGCACTGTTCAGTTTGTCAGAGCGCGCTCACTTCTGACCCGATTCTGTCTCTATGGGTTTTTACAGAGTCACGGTAAAATCAATTAGTCCTGACAGATCACACAATGGAGGGAGCTGGAGGTGTGGTAAAAGGCTAAACAGATGAAATGAGTACTTCATCGGGGGAGACTTCTAGTTATTACTTCTTAAAGTGGAACTAAACACTAAACTAAATTAATTTTTTTGCTACTAAACTATATATACTGTTTTAATAGCATTATTTCTGAGTTCTGAGCTAGATAATGAGGTCAATTGGCAGCTTTCTGGTCAAAAACGTATAAAAAATGAATGTGTCTGCTGCCTTCAAGTACTAAATGACATCACACAGGACTGCCCTTTTTAGAGCCAGGTGTTTCTGATCACAAACACCTGGCTGCAGGGGCGGAGTTTGAAGTGTGGATACCTGTTAGACCAATCACGCTGTTCCTTATACCTCCAGACCCCACCCCTCCTCCCCACCTCACTCTCTCTTTAGTCCTCCAGGCCCCGCCCAGTTTAGCAGCTCTATCTGAAATGTGATTGTGGGCGGAGTTTAGGTCTTTAGTCCCACTCTAAAGTTTAAAAATCAGTGGGGTCGTACCGGTCGGCCTTTGTTCCCGCGCTGTCCTCTGGGTCCTGGAGATCCTGGAGGTCCCTGGAAACATTTAAAAATACAAAAAAGAGTTTAAAATCAAAGTTTAATAAAAATAATAATGATAATAGTCAATAGGATGAAGAGGGTCAGACTGGAAAATGATGGAGGAGAGAAAGTGAGTGGAGGAAGAGAGAAAGGGGAGACAGAGAGAGACAGGGAGAGATAGTAAGAGAAGAGAAAGCGAGAGAGAGAGAGAGAGAGAGAGAGGAGGAGGACAAGAGAGGGAGAGAAAGTGAGAGGAGGAAGAGAGATGGGAGAGAGAGAGACAAGGAGAGATAGTAAGTGGAGAGAGAGATAGAGAGAGAGAGAGAGAAGAGGCGAGGAGGATGAGAGAGGGAGAAAAAGAGAGAGGAGGAAGAGAGAGAGGGGAGACAGAGAGAGAGACAGGGAGAGATAGTAAGAGGAGAGAGAGTGAGAGACAGAGAGAGAGAGAGGAGGATGAGAGAGGGGGAGGGAGGAGAGAAAGTGGGAGGAGGGAGAGAGGGAGGGAGAGAAGAGAGGAGAGAAAATGGGAGGAGGAAGAGAGAGAGGGAGAGAGGAGAGGAGCGAAAGTGAGAGGAGGGAGAGAGGGAGAGGAGGAGATTAAAAAGAGAGATGAAGTGAGAGGAAGAAGAGGGAGAGAGAGAGAAGAAGAGGAAGAGGAGGGGGGTATCAATAAGCAAGAAAAAACATGGAAGAGCAGTTTTCCATTAAAATGTTTTAATTTAATTTAAATATTGTAATTGTTTGTAATCTGCCCGGCGACTGCAGATGGAAACGAGCTTTAGCTAAATGTGGTGTAAAGTGTCTCTTGTTTTATGAGATTAAAGTGTTTACACATGTAAACCAATAAACTGAACTAAACTAAATAAGAAAAGTATCACATAAATGTAAAAAGTGCTGTCAGATGTTACGTTTTATGTGATCATTTTTCCACTACCTGCTGGTCTCCATGGAGATGTTATTTCTTTGCCTGGAATGTTCCATAGTATGGCATTAAAGTCATCTATCTTGCATTTATGCAGTTACAGGTATATTTATTGCTAAAAATAATCTTACTTAGGGATTACACAGACATTCTTACTGAGAGCTCTGACCTATAACACCTGGCGGCATTAACTAATTGTCTCCACGGTGATGGATACGTTTAATGCCATACTGTGGAACATTCTAAGAAAAACAAGAACATCATCATGGATATAGAAAAGTTACATATACTTTGGTGGATTGGTGTCCGAAAATTTAAACCAGCCCTATTCTGCAAAATGAACATTTCAGCTTTGAACCATGTTCTTTCATGTTGTTTCTTCTCATTGACCCTCTGAAGTTGTGTTTGGACTGATTCATGTTTGAGTAATGTTTAATCTCTTGTTTTCAAGACACCATTTTGCCGATCTGCCCCCGTTTTCACCTCCACCGGTACATGCCCATTGTGACGTACACGCCCACTGTGACGTACACGCCCACTGTGACGTACACGCCCACTGTGACGTACACGCCCACTGTGACGTACACGCCCACTGTGACGTACACGCCCACTGTGACGTACACGCCCACTGTGACGTACACGCCCGCTGTGACGTACACGCCCACTGTGACGTACACGCCCACTGTGACGTACACGCCCACTGTGACGTACACGCCCACTGTGACGTCCGCACTTCCTTCTCCAGTTTTATTTTCTTAATCGGTGACACTCGTAGGATTCGGCAGCGTCATGTCGTCATTTTGGTACAAATGAAAAAAAGTGGGCTGCTCGCTAGTGTGATGTGCATCTATCCATAGGGGGCGCCGACAGCATGCGGCGCTTTGTTGTGATGACGTTTACGGCGACATCAGCTCCCATTGGGCACTGCAGTTTTCTAACGCCGAAGTCAGTGGACCTGTTACTTTTATTAAGTTGTTTTAGATGAATTTTGTGATTTAAAATGTGCAAATTATAACATAATGATCCACAGGTGTCAGAGATTATAAGTGTAGAGCAGACACAATCACAATAGGTCTGATTTAAGTGCTTCTCACCATTGGTCCCGGTCGGCCTCTGATCCCTGTCACCTGTGAACACATTTTAGAGTTTATGAAACGTTCACTCGACAGATAAAATAACTGAACATAAATACTTAATGTAATGTGATACTTACCAGAGGCACTTCTCCAGGCTCTCCCTTCTGACCCTGTGACAAAAGACAAAACGTTTTATACAGGAAAGTACTTTTATTTGACCATGTTTGTCATAAATGTAAGTCATACCCTGTAGACTTTTCCTCCACCTGCAACAAAACAAACAAACACATCATCATGAGCGTCGTAGTGACTTTAAAACGCTGGAATCAATAGACCCATTATAATTATAAACACAGGTGGAGTAGTCAAGTTATAGTACTGTTACTGCAAAATAATATTACTCAACTAAAAGGACAAAGGAGTGGTCCAAGAAATTATTCAAGAGTAAAAAAGTATTTGGGGGAAACTACAGAGTCACTGTAAAAGTACTTTTCTTCTCACCGTTTTCCACAAACTGCCACTTAACTGATGTGAAACTATGATAAATATTTAGCACAGGTACTATCTCATCAAACCAAGTCAAACCAAATCAGAATTAGAAAAAAAACATCAAAAAAGGTCATATGGACTTTAAAGGAACTGTTTGCGTATTAGTTTTAAAACAGGAACCACAGTCACATCTGAACTTGTGTTGCCAGATCCTTAACCTGCAAATAGAGACACAAGAAGTGTGTCTCATTCTCAGTACATGGACAGGCCCCACGTGAAAGCTCACAACCTCCAGAATTCACTCACTGAGCTGCAGAGGCCGCACTAGCACTGAGTCATGATTGTCTGCAGGTGCTGGGGTTTAGGCAGAGACCATTCAGATCAGAGAGAGGCCTTTTGGGTTTAAACCAACTGGATTTCAGTAGACAGAGAGGTCAAGTTCATTCCATTTTAAATCTAAATCTTACATACAATCCCTCTAAGATGTGTAGCTATGGCGTCCTTACTCACCGAAGTCTCCTCCTCCTTGCCCTCCTCCTCCTGTACTTCCAGAGTCTTGGCACACGGGGCAGCACTCTCCCTCCGGCACTACGGTTCTCTCACAGCGAGTCAGCTCGTCACACTGGATCTCGTCACACAGGACCTGTCCATTGTCACACACACAGATCCGACACGGGTCCGGCTTCCAGATGTCCCGGTTTGTGTACTCCTGCCCATCGGCAATGCAGCTTTTATCCTCATCTGGAACGACAACACAAGGAGAAGAAGGCAGTAAGGAAGAGGTGCTTTATGGGATGTTCAGCGTTGAGTTATACATACACGAGCAGTCAAAAGTTTGGACATTCCCTCTCTTTCAATGTTTTTGTTTCTTTGTGTTTACTACTTTCAACATTTTAGATACGTATGGAAGACATCAAATATATGAAGCAAGATATATGGAATTATGTAGCAAAGAAAAAAAAGTGAAATAACTCTACTCTACTCTAACTAAATATGTTTTATATTTTATATTTAAATCCTCCCTTTGCTTTGTGCAAACCCTTGTCCTTCTCTCAGTGAGCTCCATGATGAAGTCTCCTGAAATGGTTTTCACTTCACAGCTGTGGTGGGGTCAAGTGTCAAGAAATGCCAAAAGCGCAAAGCAGTGATCAAAGCAAAGCGTAAAGGCTATTTTTTTTTTAAAATCTAAAATATAAAAGTTTTGAGTTATTTTGTGTTTATATTTGTTTACTACATTCCACATGTGTCATTCATAGTTTTAATGCTTCAATGAGAATCCACAGTATAAAGAATCACAGAAATAAAGAAGAAACATGAATGAAAAAATGGGTCCAAACTCCTGATTGGTCGTGTTGCACTGATCATTATCACATGCTGTTTATTATAAACTGAGATATTGATGTAAAATGGCTGGTTGACCTCCACCGAACGCAGAGGCTCACAGTGGCATTTCACAGCAACACCAAGTGGGTTTTCATCTGCTTGTTTTTGAACCCTGCAGATGTGACACAGTATTATTTGAATACTCTCAGTAAGTACAGAGCAGTGGGTGGAAGAAAGGGGGAGGTGAAAACAGACATTTTCTGAGCACTCAAACCGTGAATGCAAAATGTCACAGGAGAACTCAAACATGAAATAAAACAAACATGAGTGAGATCGTCAGGGGACACAGTAGCGACATGGTGAAACACTTGACTGACTTGGCAGAATATGTCCCTTTAATGGTGCATTCACACGTCACAACACTTTAGCTCCAAAGTCGAGCTACATAAGCCTCTATTATCTCCCCAGTCACAGTGGAGCTAACACACTTCGGAGGTTTTACCAAAGCTGCCCTGGGGCAGACTGGCACAGATGTGGCTGCCACCTACAGCATCTCTGATCACCACCAAACAAATACACAAGAAAGCTCCTTATAGGGATATTCCATTAAAGTTCATTGACATAAGGCCTCCTGTACAGCAGAGGTCACACATATTTCACTTTTAAATGTCCAGAACTGATCTCTGAGCAGTGTCCATCAGGGATGAAGGTCAACTTTATATAAATTCATTATGTTTTTTATGTTAAATACTTACACTGTCATTATGCGTTGTTTACAGTGTTGTTTACAGTATGTGTGTTGTTTAAAGTGTCCTTATGTGTTGTTTACAGTGTTGTTTACAGTGTGTGTGTTGTTTACAGTGTCCTTATGTGTTGTTTACAGTGTTGTTTACAGTGTGTGTGTTGTTTACAGTGTCCTTATGTGTTTTTTACAGTGTGTGTGTGTGTGTGTTGTTTACAGTGTTCTTATGTGTTATTTACAGTGTATGTGTTGTTTACAGTGTGTGTGTTGTTTGCAGTGTCCTTATGTGTTGTTTACAGTGTTGTTTACAGTGTCCTTGTGTGTTGTTTACAGTGTCTTTATGTGTTGTTTAGTGTGTGTGTGTTTTTTACAGTGTGTGTTGTTTACAGTGTTCGTGTGTGTTGTTTACAGTGTCCTTGCGTGTTGTTTACAGTGTGTGTTGTTTACAGTGTCCATGTGTGTTGTTTACAGTGTCCATGTGCGCTGTTTACAGTGTCTGTGTCTGTTGTTTACAGTGTCTGTGTGTGTTGTTTACAATGTTGTTTACAGTGTGTATGTTGTTTAAAGTGTCCTTATGTGTTGTTTACAGTGTGTGTTGTTCACAGTGTCCTTGTGTGTTGTTAACAGTGTGTTGTTTACGGTGTGTATTGTTTACAGTGTCCTTGTGTGTTCTTTACATTGTCCTTGTGTGTTGTTCACAGTGTCCTTGTGTGTTTCTTACAGTGTGTGTTGTTCACAGTGTCATTGTGTGTTGCTTACAGTGTGTGTTGTTTACAGTGTCCTTGTGGGTTGTTTACTTGTGTGTTGCAAGTTTAGTTTAGTCAAAATGAGTCTTTAAAAACACGGTGCAGTGGATTCATATAAATTTGATTTGAAGTCACAAACAGACCTCATGTTTTTTGCAGTTCTAAATATCACTGATAAATCCGTCTGTCTAAAGTCCCAGGTGAGGAGAATCCAGCTGTACCAGGAGCACACAGCAGGGGGCAGCTCTGAGCCCTGTTCAGGTAAAGTCTCAGGTTAAACATGAGGAGCCTCTGTTCACCAAACCACAGCCAAAACGAATGCTTTAATTCCAGATGGAAAGATTCAAAAGAAGCATGTAATCTAATAGAACTTTGTGATTTTGGAAAAAGTATGAAATTTAATTCTTGACAAAAAAATTACAAATTCAAGATGATCGTGCTGCAAGATCAAAATGTCACCTGCTTGTCTCCATGGAGATGTCATAGCATGGCCTGGAATGTTTCACAGTATGACCTTACACTTATCTCTCTTCACTGAAAATAAGTGAGTAACACAACCAGGCTAAATTATAGGTCAGATCTGTGGAGAGGCGACACCACTCACAGTAGGAAGAGCATGTTTTGGAAGGTAATTTTGAACAATAAATACAAGATTGATTTAGTTTAATGCAATACTGTGGGACATTCAGGGAAAAGCAATAACATCTCTATGGCGACAAGCTGCTGAGTGGACTGTACACAGTTGTTTCTAATTTAGCATTTCCTCAAAACAACAGTGTGATTTCTTTATACATATTTCGAAACAACATTATTACATTGTCAAAACTCAAAGAAGTTAGTTAAAGGCACAGTATGTAACTTTCTGGAGGTGGCACACGTCTCCTGCAGGATTCCGTGGAAACAGAAAGTTAAAACCATACTTGAAAACATTCACCATGGAGATAGATGTGTTTTATGTCATACTGTAGAATATTATAGCCAAAGGAGCAACATTTCCATGGAAACAAGCCAAATAAGAGTCAGGTTTGTGGAGATGCAAGCTCGCTCACAGTAAAGATGCATGGAACTTTAAGGCCCTTTCCCAAACCAGCTCCTTCATGAGCACTTTCAGACACACTTCACTCACTCCAGCTTCTTCTTAGGTTTAATGGAGGCTCTTAAAGGTGCATTATACCGCCACCTCCTGGGCTGTTTTAGTATTTGTGCTGTATAAATATTTGACAGTGTTACAATCAAATATCCGAAGTCCACTGAATGTTCCAATATTTCCTTTTACACCAGTGTCTTTATACAGTTCATTGTAAAACTCCCTCTCTCTGCACTGGTGGAAGAAGTATCAGTCATGTTACTTAAGTAAAAGTACAGATACTGGAGCAAAAAATAAATACTCAAGTAAAAATAAAAGTATCACATGAAAAAAATCGACTTGAAAATCGAGTCGAAAAGTATTGAAGTGTAAAAGAGGAAAACGTAAAAGTAGATTTTGAGGTCTTATAAAGCTTCAAATGTAGTGATTTTGATACAGATTTGTGCTGAATTTTGTTCAGCAGAAACAACTGAATAATTTTATTTATTTATTTTATTCTGGCTGTTTTTATTTGTATATTTTTGTTTGCTCAAATTATGAACATGTTAAAAATAAACCCATCAACATTCAGCCGGTCTTAGAGAATAGCAAAAAAAAAAGTTACTTTTCAGTCCAGTTAAAAAATTTAGTAAAGTAGAAAGTAGATGGAAGTACAAATGCAGTGAAGTAAAAGTAAAAGTATCCACTTTAAAATCTCCTTAAGTGAAGTACAGATACCTAAAATTTGTATCTACTTTGTATCTACTTTCTCTCTTGTGTATGTGGTCCAAATCTTCACCAGTGAGACTCGTTTGAACTAATGACACCAGTATGAAGAGTTTTGTATTTATTTTTCAGATCACATCTTAAGACTTGTTTTATTAGTGCAGATTATTTCACAGGCTTTCGCTACAACTTTTCCAGAGCAAAACAAAGGCACGTTTCATCTCTGTAGCATTTTCTCTGTCATTTATAAACGTTTAGAAGACCTCACTAATGTTTAAATTATCAATTTGCATTTCTAAATAAAGCTAAATAAACATGGAACTAGTGTTGTTTGGTGTGTGCAGCAGGTGGGGCTGCTCTCCGGTGTGGCACACACCTGTTCAGGGGCCACCCACACCTCCCTCACGGTGCAGGGCCTTTTCAGCCCCTCTCCCTCTGGGCTGGATCATTCCGGACTGCCTCTTCACAGGAGCACGCAAAACTGAGTGTTAGGGCGCAGGGAAGGGAGGAGTCCTTAAAGCCTTAAGTCTTTTTCTTAGCTAAAAAGTGACGTACTGTGGCTTTAAGCAGAATATGCTTACAGCTGCGTATCCATTTTCTAGCAGATTTATGGTTTCAAATGATCTCTCTGACCCTCCTCTCTCTGCCCTTCCTCTCTGTCTCTGACCCTCCTCTCTCTGACCCTCCTCTCTCTGACTCTCCTCTCTCTGACCCTCCTCTCTGTCTCTGACTCTCCTCTCTCTAACCCTCCTCTCTGTCTCCGATCCTCCTCTCTCTGACCCTCCTCTCTCTGACTCTCCTCTCTCTCTCTGACCCTCCTCTATGTGGGACGGGGGAGACTTTTCCCTTTGCTCAGCTTTGGTTCAAACTTTCCGTCGTTTGCAGAAATGAGGAATTCTAAAGGAGACACAACAACGAGACTGCTGACCAATCACGCGTCAGCACCAGGCGGACATGTTGGAAAGGGCAAGAAAACATGGTTCTAGTGTCTGAGAGCAAATATGGGAAACTACCAGGTCCAAACTAGAACTAAACCAGGTCCAAATCAGCACTGAACCAGGACTAAACCAGGTCTAAACCAGATCTAAACCAGGTCTAAACTAGGTCTAAACCAGGTCTAAACTAGGTCTAAACCAGGTCTAAACTAGGTCTAAACCAGGTCTAAACTAGGTCTAAACCAGGTCTAAACCAGATCTAAACCAGGACTAAAACAGGTCTAAGCCAGTTCTAAACCAGGTCTAAACTAGGTCTAGACCAGGACTAAACCAGGACTAAACCAGGACTAAACCAGGACTTTTCTTTCTTTTAAACTCTCACATTTTTCCGAACAAAAACATGAGTCTGATGCATCTGGCAGATGTTTGAGACCTGGACAGTTTATAGATTTTCCTAAAGCAAAAGAAAGAGAGGGAGGAGAGTGAGGAAGAGAAGAGGGGGAAGGAGGGAGAGAAAAGAGGGAGGGGTGATGAGAGGGAAAAGACAGAATGGAGAGAGAGGTAGGAGGATTGAAATAAAAAGAGTGAGAGAGAGAGCTGAGGAAGTAAGAAAAAAAGAAAGAAAGAAAGAATAGAATAGACGAGAGGGAGGGAGATAAGAGAGAGAGGGAAAAGAAGAGAGGCAAGTGGGTTGAAAATAAAAAGAGGGAGAGAAAATAGGGAGAGAGAGAGAGAGAAAGAGAGAGGAGGGTTGAATTGCAAACTATAGAGAGGAAAGAGGGGGGACAGAAAGCGAAGGAAGGATGATAAGGGGATGGAGAGAGGAGAGAGAGGAAGAGGTGAGAGAGAGAGACAGCGAGAGATGGAGCAATAGAAGGAGAGAGGGTAAAGATGGAGAGCCAGGGAAAACGAGATACGGAAAAGGGAAGGGACAAGACATAGAGGGAGGGGAGGTAGAGAGAGAACAGGGGTAGAGGAGGGGAAGA
>KN484097.1:0-21162 GCA_000787095.1 Periophthalmodon schlosseri
AAAATGGCGTGGAAAGTATAGATCAATTTCTTCTCCTCCTTTGGCCTTTATGGGTTAAAAATACAGCAATAGCTGTTGGATCTCCGGGTTTGGTTCGACAAACTACCACCTTTCAGGCTCTAGCAAGTGCTTATCCAATCACAGGACACGTACATGTCCAGTTCAGCGTAAGACCTTGTAGCTGGCTCTGGTTTGCAGAATCGAGATCTGATTGGCTGTTTAAACTGACTGTGTCTGTGTCCACTTACAGCTTACCTGCTCTGTTTATTCTGAAGGCCCCAGGCAAATGAAATTTGCCTGACAACACAAGCTGCTGAAATATAATTGGATAAAAACTTTACCACAATAAACAACATTGGAAGCCACTCAACCAAGTAGATATAATATGACATAAAGAGAACAGAGAATAGAGAATATTTTTGTTTGCATATTTATGAAAATAAATTAAAATAAATTCACCTTTCTGAGCATGTTTAGGCCAACAGAGAAGGCCTTGCTGGCCCTGATGGCCCGCCACTGTCTAATACATTTTGAAGCATTTTTATTTGAGGTAGGTATTCTAAGTTGGCTGTATCATATCTTGATGTAAAATCGAATCATGGTTTCAGTCAGATATAAACATGACCGTGGTGGAAGAAGGACTCAATTTTGTTACTCAAGTCAAAGTAAAAGTATCACATGAAAAAATCGACTTAAGTAAAAGTATGAAAATACCGGTGTAAAAATGCACTTAAAGACTAAAAAGTAAAAGTATTTCACACAGATTTTGAGTGTGTAATGTAGTGATTTTAATACAGATTTGTGTTGAATTTTGTTCAACAGAAACAATTGAATCAATAATTTTTTCTAGCTGTTTTTATCTGTATATTTTTGTTTTCTCAACTTATACATGTGTCAAAAATAAACCCCTCAGCCTTTTCTCAAATGATAATGAAAAATACTTTTACTTTTCAGTCCTGTTCAAAAATGTAGTAAAGTAGAAAGTACCTGCTCTCAAATGTAGCGAAGTAAAAGTAAAAAGTATCCACTGTAAAATTCACTTAAGCAAATTAGAGATACCTAAATGTTTTTACTTAGGTACAGTATTTTACTACTTTTACTTCGTTACATTTAACCACTAAAACTTGATTAAAAAAAAATAAAAATGACAATTATGCAATCAGACCTTATAGTTAAATTAGCCCAAATGGGGGAAAAAAACGTCAGTAGGCTAAAAAATTAATAAAATAAAGAGGAATTCTATTTGCTCACTGCTTTGATAGACTAAAAAAAAAAATCATGAGGGATTTTTTTTTTTTTTTTAATTGCCTAAATGACTACATAATTTAGCCAGTTCATTTCCAATAGGCCTTTGCCTTAACAGATTCTTGCTGTTTTGTTATAAGACGCTGCTTCTTGTTTATTGGTTCAGGAGTTTCTGTCCACTGAGCGTCACCGGATGAGTTCACCTGTCACCTGTGCGCGAGCGGTGCGCGCTTGTTTCGGGGTGTGGCCTCCGCTCTCAGGACAGACTCTACTGGGACAAACACACGGGCCAAACAATGAGCAGCACGGCTTGATCCACCTGCCTCGCGCTTCGTCCCGGAAAACGAGCTCCTTTTGTGTTTTTACTTTTCCCAGGACGCTTGGATTTGTGAATTTGACCTGTTGTCTGGTCTCCCCGTGGCTTCTGTTGGCACCATGCGGACTCTACCTGTCGCGGTTCTGCTTCTGACGCTGATAAAAGGTACGTTTAGTCTCGTAATAATAGCGCAATTTCTTGGGTTTGCTTAGAGGATGACTTTGTAGACGCCATCTTCGTTGAATTCTTAAAATGGAAATTAATTAACAGCACGTACACACATTTTACACTGATGCGACTCAGCTGTAGTATCGATCACGTGATATGACAAAAGCCTGCACTTAGTCGAATTGATTCATGCATTTGATCAAAAAAAATCAACAAAACCTTTTGGTAGAGTCTCCAAACAATTTCAAATATGACACGTCTGTTTCACTGTTGGTTATATAGCCCTTCCTTTTATATTCTTACACATTTTGTTTTAATTAGGAATCAATTTAACAATGGGAGAAAATACAGTCCCTGCCTACTATTGTGACAAAGATTTAGGAACTATCAAAGTCTATTTCTGACATTTTTCCGTGAGTATTTGGTGTGTGAGTTTCACTGTAAGACTTCCTGTGTCTTTTGTCAGTGCCAGTTTTTCTGGTTTGTCTAGAGTGAGCAGTGGCGGAGTTGGCAATCTGGGGGCCCCAGGCAAATTCAAGTTTGGGTCCCTCCCTGTAATGTAGACCTACTGTTTTGTTTGTATTTGTATTGTAACTTTAATTTAGGCTTTTATTTGAACTGTTAGGTACTAGACCACCAGGGCTGATTTGGTAATAGCCTAATAATTGTAAAAATGTACATCTAGCACTTTACTGAATTATGTTCAAATCAGGGTTAGGCTGTTTTTCCCCTCTCTTTTCAGCAGACAGTTTTCTGATGCATTTTAACTTTGACGCTGATTCTGGTGTGACCGAAATCAACTGTCACATCCAGCTACACTTCTGTACATTAAACATAGTTCTGTAACCTGCTCACATTTTCTATGGAAGCCCTGTGGACAAAGAGCAGTCACTGGCTTTAGGTTTTCACACAGCAGTTTTCATCCTGAACTGGGGAAGTAGTGCTACTGCTATCAACTCCTGTTTATTCTTAAGTGATCCTGAAAAAGTTCAGAAAAGTTCCCGCGACGTTTATATGACAACGTAAGACTTAACGTGACCCTGTCAAAATAAACCCTCTTTATCCACTGCAGAACAGGCCTTTTGTTTTGTGAAAACACTGACAATACACAGAGTGAAACTGTGCAAACAGCTGCTGTTCAGTCCAACATTTAAGACTAGTCTTTATTGATTTGGTTCCTGGATTTGAGCAAAATATTGGTCCAAATGCAGCAGAATACAAGAATTAAGGCGCCTTGTTCAGCGTTATAATGTTGTTTCCTCATCACAAACAGACCTGGAGTTGTGTTTTGTTTCATTCACACATGTTTAACTCATAAATCCTGCATATTTAGGTTGAGTTCTTCTCTCAAACATAAAACACCCTGTTTCACCTGGTGATGTCATGTGGTAATACAGGAAGTGCTCTACTGTGGTTTTCAACTCCAATCATTTGGATGATTTCAGCTCTGGAATTTCCGTCTCTACTAAACTAAAGGTAAAGGTAGCTGTTAATGTGAAAACTATCACTACATGACATCACAAGGTGGAAAAAAGCATTTTGAGCTTTGGAGATGTAGACAGACTAATAATGCAGGATTATTCGATGTAGACAACTAATAATGCAGGATTATTCAAACATGTGTGAATGAAACTAAACACAACTCTGGGTATGTGTTTGAGGCGGTAACGACATTATAACATGGCTTAAAGCTCCCAAGAGTCAATTTCGCATAATATAGGACCTTTTAAACAGAGGTTCTGTTCCACATTTAGTTGGTTTCCATCTGGTCATCCTAGGTTTGTCCATTTTTACATGAGCCTCTCTCATACTCCAGTTTCATTCAAGCCTTTCTGCTTCTTTGGGCCACACACAGATTAGCTAAGGCTTAATGTAAAAAGACACTGAAAGATTTTCACAACAGACTACCTTTGATTTCCCAGACAAATGCTGACTTTAAAAAATACATGTCTTGTATTAAGTTTGCCTGTCTCTCTTCCACAGTGTCAGTGAGTATCCAGGTGATCGTCCCGGAGGTGGAGCGGTCCACGGCCCTCTTTGCCACTGTAACTCTGCGCTGTGATTATTCCACCTCCAGTATTCAGCCCGCCCTGGTCACGTGGAAGTACAAGTCCTTCTGCAAAGACCCTGTTCTCGAGTACTACTCCACAGGTTAGTGACATGGTTTATCATGAATGATTTTGACACAGTTCAGGAATCAACATTAAAATAATTTACCGTATCAAACTTTTATTCAATCTTGTATAACTATTTTCGCTCTCATTTTCTGCCTCTCTGTTTAATTGGTTGCTGAAATAACTTGCTGTTATTTTTATTGAGGTTGAAATGTTGAAATTCATGTCACTAAAAACATATTCAAATGTTTTAATTGAGATGATTATTTTCTGCAGCCTATCAGTCTGCCCTGCAGCTGGGCCAGGACCCCGCCAATGACTGTCGTGACGACCAGCGCACTGTACGCGTCGTGATCCAGAAACAAGGAAGTAATGAGCCCACCCTGGGGGCAGAGTACCAAAAACGCAGAATCACCATTCTAAACAGTGAGTATAGACAAGGCAATCAAAATGGTTTAAATTATTATTTTTTTTGTAATGATGTGTCCGATAAACGGGCAATATAACACATGAGATTTGCAAACGTACTGAATATGTCCATAACATAAATATAACATAACATAAATATATACACACATTAAATGTGATTTAAATGGTTAAATACAGGAGTTGTAAAGTGTTTGTGCTTTGACAGAGGCGGACCTGCAGATCACAGAGGTGATGTGGTGGGACAATGGAGTGTACTTCTGTCAGGTGGATGCACCTGGAGACACTGTTGGTGACAACGACAAAGAAATCAAACTCATTGTTTATCGTAAGTTACCTTTTTGTAATATAGATGTTTTTTATTTTGTCATAATTTGGGAACAGATAATTTTTAAACCAATGTTTATGAGCTGGAGTTTGAATGTTTCAAAGAAAGCCAAATAAGTACAGCTTTGTAGGTGGGGGTAGGTCAAAACAGAATTTTTTGGAGATCTGACGCCTCTAATGCAGGACAATACAGTGTTACTCTGTAATGTAGCTTGTCCATTACATAGGCCTAAACTTAAAGCTAACAGGTAAAAATGACACGAGGCAAAGACGTTTAAAATGTTTATTAACTGAAATGGTTGTGCAGCTACAATTGGCCTGTAACACAAGACATAAGTATAAGTGCATCAGCAAATTGATTGCAATTGAATTGTTTGAATTTCAACTTTCCCATGCTGTCTGCCATCTTAGCTGTTCCGGCCAAATGAGTCCCCAGGGCGCTGGAGCACCTTAAGGAGGTTCCAGGGCAGACAACTGTGTGCTGAGGAGGAGGGGTGTCCAAATATTTTAGCTTCTTGTATCTAGTTCATTTTCCACAGTTAACACTGATAAATTAATATAGAGCTCTATTTTAATAACAGATTTGATTGAATAAAGCTTTACACTGTTTTGCTAAAGATAACTTTTAACAATATTATTGGATGTGCTGAAACTTACCTGTGCTGCAGTGTGTAAATTAAGGGAGGTGCTCTATAAAAGGAGCCAACCTCAGTCTGCTCAGGAGAAGGTGCTGTGTGTACGGGCTGTTACTGCCATGGTGATTTAAAATGTGTTGGAAATGAATGCACTTGGGTCTGCACTGGACAGATCGTCTCAGCTCTGCTGTTGCTATCCAGGCGATTACATACTCAAACATACATAAATAACTCAAAACACTACACTGAGTTAACCAACTATAAGGAAAACCCATTTTAACATTAAAAGCTCATTAGTCTCTTTTACATTACATGTCTCAAGTTGTACCTCTCTTGTCTCTGCCGCAGACTGGCTGACGGTCTTGTTCATCATCATTGGGGCCCTGATCCTTCTGCTGCTCTTCTGCATCTGCTGCTGTCAGTGCTGTCCTCAGGCCTGCTGCTGCTACGTCCGCTGCCCCTGCTGCCCACAGCAGTGCTGCTGCCCTGAGAAATGTAAGGACACTGTTTATTACTGCAGTCACCTTTTGATCCTTTTTGGTTTAAACACATTTTAGGATGAAGTCCTTAATATAATGTTGTTGACATAATAATTTTGTTGCGTATCAGTGGTGATGCAGCATCGTATGATGAAGGAGGCACAGAGGGCCATGGCTCCCTGGATGGGAGGACAGCCAATGTACGCTCCAATGAGCCAAATGTCGTCTCAGATGAACCCTCTTCTTTATTCGGGTACAACTCTTTTTTTTTTCGGGTACACTTTTTTTTTTTTTTTTTTTTTTTTTTTTCCAATCACCTTTTCAACACCAATGGCAATAAAAATGATGCTTCTCTGGGGTTTATATAAAATATATTGATGTTTTATAACTGTTTTATTTTATTTGTAGGGTCAGTTTCAGGGAAGAGCATCCCGATGAAGCCAATGCCCCTGCCCCCTCCTCAGTCGTCAGCCTACAGCATGCCCCCGCCCAGCGCTCACAGCAACAACACAAACCAGATGCTGGACTACCTGGAGAGCCAGGTGAGGGGGATGGACGTGAACACCCCCCTGATGCAGGTCTGTCTGCTTTGTTGACGTTCTGAGTGTTTAAAGTTCTTTTGTTGTCTTTGTAAACAGAATGTAACTTGTCTGTCCCACTAGGCGCAGCCAGTGCCTCCTCCCCACATGCAGCAGATGCCCCCTCCTCCACAACACATGCCCAACCGCGTCCCTTTCTCCCCGGGACCTCCCAGCATGCTTTCTGCTCTGGATGATGTCCCAAATGCGCGCCGGGTAATCACGCTCCCACCAATCAGGGCAGAGCAGGGCAGGGCTGCACCACCAGCGCCCAAAACGCGCCCCCCGAGCTCCGAAAGCAGTCGCAGTGGGTTTGGGGGTCATGACGGCCGCGGGGCCGGAGGAAGGCGTTACCCCTCACCTACCCGTTCCAGGGGCATTCCCAGGAGTTACAGTGAGGAGTCTCTGGACGGGAGGGGCCGCTCAAGGGGCAGAGGGGGCATGGACCGCCCTCGCTCCAGATCCAGGGACGACCTGTTCGACAGCAGGTCCCGGAGTAACTACTCCCCTCCTGGGGCCCAAAGGTCCCGAGGATCCTGGAGCTCTGATGAGGAGAGTCGCAGAGGAGGAGGGCGAAGGGGCGGAGCCTATGGCGACAAACCGCCCAGCTACACTGAATATGAGCCGGGACAGAAACCAGGGGCGCGGAGGAACGGCCGCTATAATGTAAGGCAATCACTGCTGTAGGCTACGTTTACACTAGTCCTAAACTGCACTATTGCACATCACCATATCTGATTTGTTCATAATTATTTGAACGAGTTCCTTTTATAACTGGTTTTGAGTCGGATAACTTCAACGCAACAAATATCCCCCAGCAGATGCCACTCAAAACTCCCTACCTATCTACGGTGATTTTAAAGATGTGAAAAAGTGATATTACTACTATTATATCACTTACAGTTTTATTTTTACTACAATTAAGACAGGTTATGGCTTTGCACTAAAATGAAGAAGTAGCCTGAAGTAACTTCTTAAATGCCTTCAGGAAAGTGCTTTTTCTGAAACTTTCATTGGAACAAAATGATTGCACTTATTGCCATCATTACCAGTGTATGTTTATTGTTTATGTTTGATAAAGTATGAAGGTTGGCTTTCTGAACGTAGCATACAGCATGTTTCAGCTATTTGTTAGAGAAATATAAGTCACTAAATTTAGTGTATTTTTCTTAGGACAACCACTCTCGAACTGGCACCAGTGTCGTCATCTGAGTCATCAAGCTGTGAATCTGAAGGTTTTTTAAAAGGGCATCCATACCTCAAAACGAACTGGGAGCCGTGTTGGTTGTAAATAAGTATGCAAAATAGTGAACTGTCATATCTTTTTAATATGTAGCTTAAATTAAACATTGAAGCTCTTTGTCAATAGTTGGTAGTTTGTCAGTATCTCAGTGTGAAGGGACTTTACTCAGGACAATTTTGTAGCCAATTAAAAATAACTAGTACAAATAGGTTTTATGCCTCCTCATGGTAGTCTGCATTTAGATTTTGTTATGTAAATAGTGTTTTCAAACATTTTAGATTAATGTTTAAAGTTGCACATTAAATGAATACGCCATATGTATTTCTGTATGTATGTATTTGAATAATTATCTGTTACTGCATCTCTGTTTGAAGTTGGAATTTCTGTGAGAAATGTTACAAATTACACTGTTCCACAGGTTGTAAGTTATTTGAACCAAGAAGCAAGATGTGTTAAGAGACAGATTAAGGAACATGTGATTTAATGTTTAGTGCATTTTAAAAATGATTTTACTTTTTTAATAGCTGTTTGCACTGTATATTGTGTTTTGAATAAATGTTTTGTTTTTTAAAAATGGACTGATTTTTTTATTTTGTTCTGCACTGCATTCTAGCATATTTTAAATTTTGTACACCACACGCTTTTTTCCCCCGTTTCTCAGGATATATATTACATTTAAATTACGTACGAAAAATGATGTATTGCTCTATTGTCTTAAAATATGCCAGTGTTGACAGCTGAGTTCTAGCATCCAGTGTACCAATTGTCAAAGATTTCCTTCGAATTGCGAGTGTTAAGGTTGATTTTTTTTTTTTTTTTTTTCTCTCAAAACCAAAATAAAACTGCGACTGTGCAAACTAGAGTCGCATGTTGATGACGTAGGGGGCAGAGGAGGTGCGCGTTTGCCACGTCGGTCTCTGTGCAACGCATTTACACTGTTGCTTCTCCAGCTCTGTGCTAACTTTTACTGCTCTATTTATGCATTTAGCTGAACGGACAGGGAACTTTCTGTGAAGCCGGTGTCGTAGGAGCTGTTTGTGCGAGCAGGAGCGCTGAATTTGAAGCGAAAGAGGCTGAAAAATGCACGGGGTAGCTGCTGGTACTGGACGCCACACGACAGACTGATGCATCCTCGTTTAGTTCACCCCCCGTATGTGATGTGAGTAAAACGTTGTCTGAACTGTTTACATTAGAATCTATCCACATAAACCGTATTTATGTAACATTATCTTAAAAATGTACCCAAACGCTTTCATTTAAAGTTTAGATCATAAGTTTCCGCGGTTTGCTAAAAATGACTACGTTCCCTGATGGCTGCCCCCCCTTTACATGTCATAGCAAGTCTGTGCAATAACCTCTCATCCGTGTTCCCCAAACATACAGCTAAGTCAGTCCAACAAAAAACTTGATATCTCCTTTGCCTTCAAGCTTTTGTTGCACTTCCACAAACTGCCATCCAGGAATCCCCACACAAGATACAGATGCATTCGTTTCCCTGCATGTTAGTTCCTGTTTTCACTTTGATCAGTAATTTCACTGTAATTTTGTGACTTATTGTCCCCTACACTTCTTGCTAATGATTAGATCTAGCTACTAACTTTTTTGTTGTAAAATCATTTGACAGAAGTAATATAATGCCAAACATTTTAGATATGAAAAGATGCTACCATTATGATTCATTCAGATTCAGTTTGTTTAGCTAATTGTAAATAATGCCAATGGAAACTGCTGACTCTCTGTTCATTGTAACTATTGGCAAATGGCCCTAAATGTAGTAAATGTATATTTCTGTATTAGTCACTTTCCTCCATTTATCTGCTGACTCAACCAACACCTCCAACGGACAGTTCCCAAGACAGACCCTAAGCAAAATCAACTTCATAAAAGTAAACAGTAAGCGGAAATTAGTTGGGCAACTGCTTAGATAGTCAAAATATTCACTTTTGCTTTTAATCCTCAAACATTTTCAGTTCCTTGCATCTATAGATATAGATATAGATATATATAGATGTATGTATGTATGAATGAATGACATTTAACAGGTTTTTTGATGTTTCAAGGCTAAATAGGTCAGTTTAGTTGACATGTGAGGAAATGGTGGCTTACCACCTGTGCCAGATGGGTTCCTCAAGATCATGGCAGGTTGATGGGGGTTGACGTGACACAGCTATGTCAAGATAAACTTGTCCTTTATGTCATGTTTGGACAGATAAAACTGCCTCTGAGGCTGAACAGTTTAGGCAAAATATCTACCTTTTTTCTGACATGTATTGCTTTTAGTACTGAAATCACATACTTTTCATAACATGTTTGTTTCAAGAGGTCTAAACTACAAGATTAGTAGGGCCAGGGCTTAATTTTAGCCGGAACAATTTGATCCACTAACTAGACAGGAGTAAAACCTTGATGTTTAAGGTCTTGAATAATATAAATACAGATGTCTGTGTCTTAGACGAATTAAGCTCACATTTCACATATATTTAAAATTACAGGCAACTCACTTTTTTTAACAAGCCAAAGCGGCAAAATGAGATTAATTGGTTCACGATATTAATACACTTTGACAACAGAGAGGGCAGACGAGGATGTGAGGAAATCTGACATTGCAGCATTAGGACTAAATACAGGTAAAGTCACACGCTTTAGGCTAATGGCCTCATGTGAATGACCAGCTTTTGTACAACTTTTTGTTCCAATGACTGTAGATCAGCGTAAGTGTTAACAAGAGTTCTGGCCAAACAAGCTGGGGAGACTGTGGATACTGGGTTAGACGAGGAGCGGGCGTGTGGGAGGGCATCTGTCAGGCTGAACGTTGTAGCATTGCAAACAGCCTTGTGTGAATGAGTAGCTTTTGCACCAATTCAGATCTGTTCCAAACTGTAGCAGAGTCTGAATCGATATAGGGTGCAGGCGATGGAAGAGGAAGGCTGCGTTCTGGTGCGGGGAGCCAGTGCCTGGGAGGGCATCCGGACGCCATGGTTACAGTGGCAGGTGCTGCTGTGACTTGAGTCAGAATCAATGAACATCCCAATACGATGCATGTGTAAAAATGGCCTTTTATATGGTTTAGAATTGAGTAAGATGGTCAGTTGTGTTGTATTTCGGCTTTTCTGAGGGCACACAGTGTATGGTGCTTACACTCACCTATGGTGTGCGTTACGGTAAAGTTTTACTCTTGTATGGACACTGGCCTCAAAGCCACTGTTTGTTCCGGAAACATCTGATTTACAAATGAAGCACTGAGCAGGGTTGATGCATCATAAGACGGTGACAGGAAAAGGATTATTTTGTTTTTCAGAGCAAAGTATTATATTCAATAACTGCAGTTTTTGAGGTTTGACATCCACAACTTTTTAAATTGTGATTTTTGATACATTTTGCAGCTGTAGTTGCCCACTGCCTGCATTAGTTGCAATATTATATTCTAACAATATATTCTAGATAAAAAATAGAAAAAAAATAGAAAAAATTGATATTTGTTTCTCACTTCCTTTATGTTTTGTTTATGAGTAATGTCAAAATCTCTGCAGGGTATAGTTTCCTTGCCATCTCAAGGGCCACTGAACAAACAAAAAAAACCAAACATCTTAGGTCAAAATGTGGGCCCCCACATAAATTCTTAAGTAAAGATAAAAAATTACAATTAAAAAATGAGTATACCATCATCATTTCATCAACATTTTACTCTACCATCCTTTGGGTGGTTAGAATAGTGCACCAAAACCCCACTAAACAAATCTATATTGTACTGATGCTCACAATTTAAATTTGTGACTAATTTCTGCAGTCGTATGCTTTGTTTCTCTTTGCAGTTTCCCTGGTGTTTATGGTGACGCAGTGAGGACAGAGGGGCGTGTCCCGGAGGCTGTGTGGGTGGGCGTGGTTGCCGCGGTAACTGGCGACCATGCCCGGGGGTCGCAGGGGTCCCAGCAGACAGCAGCTCAGCCGCTCTGCTCTGCCCTCTCTGCAGACTCTGGTCGGGAGTAACCTGGGCAATGGCGCCGGCATCAGGAACAGGTACACCACATAATTAACATATATACGATTATAGAAATTGACACACAGTTGTAATCTCAACATTTTCATAGAAACTGAAAGTCTTTGGCTTCAAGATGTTAAAGCTGTTACGATCATATATCTGTGTATGGAAACGCTCATTCAAAACAATGGTACTTCCTGTATATGAACCATCTGCTCCTGCACTTCTTTTACTTCATGGCTGCTTCTCACAAACGTGTTTTTGTTTACATGTCGCACTGAAGGCAATTGGCAAATTCTACAACATAATTTTGTGTAGAACTGGTGGCCCAACAGAGGAAGTGATATTTCATCATTTTAAGTTTCTATGATTATTCTATCATCATTCTAACATCAATTTTTGTACTTGCAGAATAATTTATCTTTTCACGTGGCTTTCCCTTAAAGTACATATGACAGCTTAGACTACTCATTTCACAGGCATAGTTATCTTTAGGATTTAGCAAAAAATATATATATATATTGTAGTTGTTTAATTTTGGTTAAGTTTAGAATTTTACTTCCTGGTTGGACATGGGTAGCAAATATGACGTACATAGAGGTAATTCCTTAACTGTTACCAAGCAACCATTATGCATTTTACCAGTTTTGCATTTTTCTTCCCCAGGAACAGTAACACTCTGGGTCTGTCGGCGCCGCCCCTCTCGGCCCTCATCACGCCAGAGCCGGTGCGACACTCGAGGATCCCGGACCTGCCTCTGGACAGCAGCCTCCTCTTTGAGTTTCTCCTGTTCCTCTATCTGCTCGTGGCCCTGTTTGTCCAGTACATAAACATCTACAGAACCGTGTGGTGGTACCCCTACAGCCACCCTGCGGCTTCTACCTCACTGGTGAGAATAGCTGTGCCAATGAAAAAGATATAGCTGCAAAATATAAAAAAGTGTGGCAGCCTGGTTTTGTTCTAAACACTTAATTCCTACTTGAGTGTTAAATGTTTATCTGGGTAATTTTGGTATTGGTTTCTTCCTATCCATGGGTTTCAGAATGTTGGAAAAATAGGTCCACTGCCATAGCAACTGACTATATAAAACAAAAATATGACGTTTTTTTTTAATTGAAGTCCTCAAAATGGAAGCTGAAACTGATAAAAATAGGTTATTGGTAAAACGGTTTTAGCCCAAATATAAACCATGTATTATTCAAAATGTTTCTCCCCGTTTCTCGCAGAACTTTCATTTGATGGATTACCACCTGGCCATCTTCATCACAGTCATGTTGGCCCGCAGACTGGTGTGGACCATAGTGTCAGAGGTGAGTCTGTTGCACTTCACATTAACCTCACACGGACATTTCATTGAATGGCAAAATCTTTTACTCCTTCACTCTCACACTGTCTAGACTTCAAGACTACTATCAACGATGACGGATGACGTAGAATTATGTTGTGGTTATACTTGGGGTTCAAATGGCTCAGTGGTTAGATCGTCCGCCCACAAACTCACAGGTCGTGTCCTTGAGCCAGACACTTTATCTGCTTTACTTATGAATGAAGTCGGTGGTGTCGGCAGTAAAAGAATAATGTAAACTTTAAAGTGTTTTGTGTATCTTAGAAGATCCTATATAAGATGTTTATAAATACAAATATTCAGTGTATGTAACTTCTGGTGGCTGAGCTCTCCATGGAGATGTTATTTCTGTACCTGGAATGTTCCACTTGGCATTAAACTTATTTATCTTGCTTTTATTTAGTTATTGCAAAAACTATACCTGAATCTGAATCTTTCTGTGAGTCTGTGAATCTAATCTGTAACTTGGCCTTGTAACGGCACCAGCTTGTCTCTGTGGATTTAGATTAGTGTAATGCCATACTGCGGAACATCTCCATGGAGATAAAGTGGTGCACCCTCGACCAGAAAAGTTACATACATAAAGTTACTACCATTAATACATACATTTTCTGACACTCCTGCTCTTTCCCAGGTGTCCCAGAGTATTGGAGGATCCCTGGTTCGATACATGGTCCTGTTTACGGCTCGTCTCTGCCTCCTGACCCTGTGCGGCTGTGTGCTGTGCTGGACCCTCGTCAACCTCTGCAGGAATCACTCAGTGCTCAACCTGCTCTTCCTGGGATATCCGTGAGTCTGTCCTTTGTCTGTTTAGGGAATGGGTAAAGGCTTGTACCTCAAATACTCTTTTATAGTTCTCTTTATTTGTTAATAATTAGCATTTCAAACTGGTAAAATATTAGTGTTATTGTCGTAATGCAGCCTCAATAGGTTTCATTTGTTAAGGCATTGTCATGATTCACAGAACTTTATTTTTAAGGAGTCACATTATACAAAAATGGTCATTGTTAGGGAAAATAAGTGTTGTCCTAACGAGCCCTACAGTTGTAAAGAGAGGCAGGAGACTCTGGATGTCTGAGGCAGCAGGAGTTTATTTACCATCAGCCTGGGACCCGGTGACTTAAACTCAACACTGCACATTAGTATCATTCAAGTCTGATTATGCTTCCACACAAGGAGGTTTAAATAGGGGCTAAGAAGGACAGTCTGGAGACAAGCTCGCCGATAAAAAGTGTCCAGCATACCACTTCTGTGAGACGAGTTGACCAAGGAAACCGATAACGTTAAAGAAGGACAAATTCTGTAATAGTTGGATGACGCCATAACCACAAAGAAATGTCAACAATGAACCGGAGGTGTCCTTGCTCGGACTATGCGGGGGATGCAAAACTCCACAACAGTTATGATGATCCTCCCTCATCGTTGGCTTAGCTGCAGTTCTATTTTGAGTGATTCATGCATGTTTCATGAAACCTTGAAATGTGCCCATTGCCCTCAATTAAGGAGCATTAACTGAATGTAATCGTTTCCAGGTCATTATTCAAAACCTTCACATTATAAACATAAAGTTATGTTTTAGGGAGTGGGCATGAGACGATATTGAAATTTGGTGTCACGATTATCATGGCCAAAATAATTGCGATCACGATTATATCACGATAATTATCGTTGCTTACAGTTTAAAAATGTTCTGGATATGAATAATTGCAATTATAATATCGTGAATAGGTTCCATATTTAAACAACTGTTAAAGTGTTGTACTTGTTGTTGTTATAAGTGAAAACAACAGTGATCTAGAGGAGATCATCAGGGAGAAGTAGGTTTTTTCTGCACATTCTGGTGACACAATGGCGATTATCACGATTATATAAAAAGTGCCATGAACGATTATTGTCAACCCTTTTTACAACGATAAATGATATTATTGTTTATCGTCCCATCCCTAGTAGTAGGGAGCTAGGACAAGTGTCTTAGTGTCTTCTTATGCATTACCTCAGGTTTGGGGTGCGGTAAATTAAATATCCAATGACTCAACCATGATTTATTTAGTGTCGTCTTATGCATTACCTCAGGTTTGGGGTGTACGTCCCGATGTGCTGTTTCCACCAGGAGGGGACCAAAGCACAGTCGCCCTCCCCGGACTGCGAGTACTCCGAGGACCACCCCCAGACGGACCTGGCTGAGACCCCCTTCTTCAGGCCACGGGACTTTCTCTTTCTGCTGCGTGAAAACCTCCGTGAGCAGTTCTCTAGCCCCCCGCTCATGCCCACCCACAAATGCCCGCCCCCCATGCACTCGCACACCCCCGACATGATCCGCACCGAGGTGGAGGAGCTCAAGAGCGACTTCAACAGGCGGATCAAAGAAGTGCTGTTCAACTCGCTTTTCAGTGCCTACTATGTGGCCTTCCTCCCTCTCTGCTTTGTCAAGGTGTGTATACACGTAATATTGTACATTTATAGTGTGTTTCATGCCTGTTGTCTTACCTGCTTATTTTTAACTGCAAAGAAAAGTATAATAGTAGTCTGTTTCTTGTGTTTTAGTGGTTGGTTTGTTAGCAAAACATTGTCACCTTATGTTCGACAAATTAAATATGATGGTTGATTTACCCTGAGTTTGAAAATAATTCTTTTATGTGAGCTCACCAACACGTTAACACAAGAGAGCACTTTGTCATTTAGCCATATCAATAATAAAAGCCAACAGTTGATTAGTTGATAGCTGTCACTGTAGCTTCATTCATTCTTTATTCTCTCTCCCCCCTTCGCCAGAGCACCCAGTACTACGACATGCGCTGGTCGTGTGAGCACCTCATCATGGTGTGGATCAATGCGTTTGTGATGCTCATGAGTCAGTTGCTCCCTCCGAGTTACTGCGACCTGCTGCACCGCTCGGCTGCTCACCTGGGACGATGGCAGAAACTGGAGCACGGCTCGTACAGCAATGCCCCTCAGCACATGTAAGTCACAATGGACAAATACTACGGGACATGTAATTGATAAGAAAAAGTTGCTAGTTCATTTTGCAACATTTTGAAGTGTAAATAATGAGGAAAGACTGTAATTAATGACCTATTACTCTAAAAACACTCTTCAAAAAAATTTAAATTCTCTCATTGTAAAAAGTTTATATCAAAATTATAATTTTAAAATATTCTATAATACAATCTGTTAATTATATAGAAGTTGCTAAATTTCCATTTGTGTGTACAATGTAAAATGTATTCCTCCTGATGATGGGGTCTGTGGTCACCAGACTATTACTCATTATGTGAAGCTCATTTAAATCTCGTAGTGATGTAAATGGAAGTTGTGTGGTTCATTTTCAGGTGGTCGGATAGCACCATTTGGCCACAGGGAGTTCTGGTGCGACATAGCAGGTCTTTGTATAAAGCAGTCGGGACTTATAATGTCGCCTTGCCCTCCGATGTATCGCATTCGAGATTTTATGTGAGTATCCTGCATTTAATGAGTCCGCGTACAGTACAGTACCCTGTGTGAAGCTGGATCCTACATCCAAGGAGTAGTTTGTAATAAAGTATAAAATCAAATCTCTAGGTGTTCTATTTTATAGAATCAATATATTTTTCAAAAAACTTGACTGGCCACCAAACAAACTTAATAAAATACATTCTAACAGTATTGTTATTGCTCAATATTACATATAGATGATCTCTGCCTGTCTCTGCTGGGTACCTTATTCAATATTTTTAGGTACAGTACTTGAACAATACCTGATGGTACTTTTTTGGAACCCATTTGTGTATTAATTATTGTATAAAATGAAAAAACATGACGGTCTCTGCTGTATTTGCCTGAAAAATGATCTAATAAATTCAAACTTCTGTGTCTCCAGTTTCTGTTTCATAAGCCTTTGCGGATCTTGAACCTGCTGATCTGGATCGAGTCGAGCGTGGTCCTGTACCAGCTGTACTCTCTGCTGCGGTCCGAGCGCTGGAACCACACTCTGTCCCTGGGCCTCATCCTCTTCTGTAACTATTACGTCCTGTTCAAACTGCTCCGCGACAGGATCGTACTGGGAAAGGCCTACTCCTACCCCGTACCCCCCACCAGCCTCGGACTCAAGTCTCAGTGAGAGTCCTCCTTTTGGACCTTGCTACGCCCCCAGGGGGAGGTTAGGGGACAATGTGAACTCATAATCGTGTTTTGATACGGTTATTTTTAATGTTTATATATATAAACCTATTTAAAAGAATATTTTATTTTGTATACAGTTCCAAGTTACTCCGGGCATTTCCGTGTTGATGACATGAGCATGTTGTATTATTGTGTTGGTGACAAGAACATTGGGAAATGCCAGGAGATGACTTTCACCAAAGATATTTTAAGTGCAGGTGGCCAATCAGAGAGAGGGTCTGGCTTTTCAGAACAAGTGGTCCAACCTGAAATCCTTAGTCCCCATCGGCAATTTCAAACTAATTCAGTTATAATTGATCAAACTCCTTTGGTACTCCTGACGTTTGCCTATGTTGGGATCACAGCATTACATTGTATTCAGTGTATTATTGCTTTAGTGCCTGCCTATTCTGTGCCCTGGGTTTTTCCAAGAGTTACACATGTCCAATAACAAACTGCTTCTTTGCATTGCCTTAACTTCTGTCTGATTGTTCCATTGGCTGCTGCTCTGGTCTGACCAGAAAAAAGTGCTTATTTTTGCTAAAAAGCCTCATCCTCAGTTTTTTGTTTTTTTCCCCCTTAAACCATCGAATGGTATTGAAAGAGACACAGTGCATTCAGTCTATTTTATTTTCTAAATTGAACCAAACCACAAGTGGCTGAAGTTTTCAGTTGTAACTAGGTGCCCACTGCGAATGTTACCTTTTTATTTCTACAGTGGGGATGATTGAAGACTGATTTACAATAATAACATGCCATGTTACCAAAATGGTGTTACAGACAGGTGTCACAAGTTGCTCTGCATGTTGTTGCCTTCTGTTTAACTACATTTTTATATTAAATGGTTTTAGTGAATCCTCTCTTCAACTTCTGTTTTACATTTCCCACTGCAATATTTTTGTCAAGATCTAAAATTAAACCACTTGTGTATAACTGAGTGCCTCATCTGTAAGGGGTTGTTCATATGCTCCATAACTGCCATAAATATGCCCATTATTCAACTTCTTTGGTGCTTTTGTATTGTTTTCTACACAGTTGGTCATTTTAACTTGAATGCTGGTTTACTCATCTACATTTGATGGTGCTGTTGATTTGGCATGTTTCTGTTTGTGTTAAACTTGTGTTGAGCACTGTGACGAAACTATAATTTTGAAATTGGTATAACTTATGTCAACTGTGTCCACTTCATAATAAAGCTCTCAAAGTGGCTGGCAGGCTTTTTGACCGTTGCCGTACGCCAGGATGGTTTTAATAACTTTGGTCTTGCACATTTATTCAACAACTGTAGGCCTATTTGAACAAAAACGAGGGCTGCAACAATTCATCTGAATAATTGTGGCTATTACTAACTGACTAGTTTAATCACTCTTAAGGTACACTTTGTTGCTCCGGTAGAGTAATGTCACCCACACTTCAGTGTCGCTGGGGCATCTCCTCAGGAGCAGTACCACCGCAGCGCAGTGCTCCGGGACCCATCTCTGTGATGTTGCTGCTGGGCTTGGTCAGAGGAGATGTACTACGAGGCCGGTTAGAGACAGAATTTGTAAAGCCAACGTCTGAGCTTCAGTCTCTGCGCGCTCATGGGGAAAGGGGCGTGTGCCGAGTCATTTGACCAGTTTTACGCACAGAATGGGCACCGCTGATTATAAAATATTTAAGTATAAAAGCTGTTAAAGTTCAACAAAAGTGGATTTCTGTAAAACGAGCCATATCTAGCAGATTTGATTTGATTTAATAAACTACATCTTTGCACATTTTAACAGGTGCAGTTTAATGAAGTGTAGCTTAAAAACACTGGGAAAAGACACTTTAACAACAGAGCGTAATAAATGCTCAGTGTTTATGGTATTCTACACATCGCTGCAGTGCGCAAATGAACCAGGAGCAAAGTGGGGTTTTCCTGAAGCTCCAGGAGGATGAGTGCCGTGATCCGCGGTGCGCATATGATAGAATTAAAATGTATGAATCTGGAGACGGACTTTTTCTCCGAGGATCAAAGAAAGCGATCTTGTAAAGGACTGATGAGCTGTGCGTAATAGAGCCACCGCTGGCTGCGCATTTGAGTCTCGGTGAGTGAGTGTGCGCTCGTGTTTCTAAGTGATTACATGCGATGGTGAGAACTTATCTCATCGTACAATCACTGCTCAAACACTCAGACTATAGCACTGATCTGATATGTGCAGAACGACTTGTTCAAAGAGTGACAGAGCTGATCGTGAGCTCTGCCGCTCCGTTAATATAGTGATGTAACCACGCTGGAAAGTGAGCCGCCTTTGTGATACAGGAAATTGAAGGTTTGATCTTGATTAATCTCTCTTAGCAACTTCTCTGACTTCGTATTATACCCCTCATGACTACCTTTTACATTTTGGGTTCAATTGTTATAGACAGTTAAACCCAAAATATGGGTTTAATTGTATGTTTAAAATGTCACACATGCCAAAAGACGTTTTTATCAACAATAGTGGCATTATTAAAACTAAATGGCAAAAATAATGAACAAGTTGTGATTTATATCAATAGAGCGCTTAAATCAGACTATATTCTGTAGTCATCATATTTGACCATAATCTGGTTTAAAATGTATTTGAATGTAACACATCTCAGTGTGCAAAAGAAACAATCGTTTGATTATATGACTAGATTTTTTTAAATGGCTGACTAAAATGGAATCAGCTCCCTGCCCTTGTTAAAGAGGCCCCCACAGTCTCTACATTTAAGACCAGGCTTAAAACATTCCTCTTTGAATTATCTTATGGCTAGGCCACTTAGGAGCAGAAATAAAACTCAGTTTTAGCTAAGGTGCCTTAGGAGCATCTCTGCTGGGGGAAGTATCGTAACCTGAGCACTATCCTCTTTTTCCTCCTACTTTCCCTCTCAACAGCATTCACTGTTCAGTTCACCTATAGATCGTTCATTGCTATTCACATGTTGTTCCCTGTCCCACTCCCCTCTGGGTAGTGCCACTGTCCGCCGGGTGATGACTGGACCCTAGATGCCCCTCCTATACCCTGATCCCGTTCTGTGGACCCGGATCCTACCCTTCCCTCACCTGGCTGGATGACCCAATACCTGGCTAGGATGACCCCTACCCTACCCTGGATAAGCCCCCCTCTGTCTCTTTGTCTGGCCCAACAGACTTGAACTTTATCTTCAAATGGATGCGTATTAGTCCTGGACACATCTGCAGCCTGCCCGTCCGTGGGAGTGGATCTCTCCTCCACTGTGGTTCTCCTCGAGGTTTCTCTTTGTCCCACAGGGAATGTTCTGGGACAGTTATCCATCTGTTTGTTTTCTGTTGGATTAATCTGCTTGTCTGTTATTGACCAACGCATGTTTCATTGTTGAGTTTCTAAATTTCTATTGGTTAAATAAATCATGTTAAGCCCTAAGCGGCAACTGCTGTTGTGATTTTGGGGCTTTCCAAAAATAAACTGAATTAAATTAAAATAATCGTTAGTTGCAGCAAAAGTACAAAAAGTGGTTGAAGTTGTTTATTGCATTCACGGCTTGTCGTCTTCAGGTTTGGCCACCAGAGGGAGCCACCTGTTTATACATTCTTTTAATTGACTTCTGCCAAGCTCCAGTAAGAACATTATAAAGTCCACAAACATTTGAAAATCAAGGCACCTTTGGTTGCTATCATACATTCAAATGCATCAGTAGAAAATTATTACAGTGCAATCTCAGTATACAGTTTAAATGCTGCGGCACAGACAGTTCAGATTTCAGCCTTTAAAATCTGAGCAGTTTTCCTGGTTATGTTTCAGTCTGTCCATTTAATGTCTTTATAGTTGTTTCTTAATGGTAAGAAAGCAGACTTCCTCCTACTGTAATGGGCGCAGTTTCACAAAGGGACAGAAAGAATGTGGCAGCTAAGAGGAAGTTATATTTGAGATTTATAAATGAGCTATGTACATTTTCTGGTGCCACCGACTTGTCTTCTTCAAATGCCATTGCAAAGTGTATGCCATTAAACATCCTCCATCTTGCATTTATTCCATTCCAGGTTTTGTTATTGCAAAAAAATGCTTTGAAAATCATGCATTCTTTCTTTGAGCGGGCTTCCCACTCCACAGATTTGTCTACATGGAACAGTGGAACATTCTAGACAAAGCAGTAATCTCCATAGAGACGAGGAGGAGGCGGACCCCCCCCCCCCCCCCCCCA